>VZTQ01014347.1:0-173222 GCA_013400755.1 Pelecanoides urinatrix
TTCTATGATTCTATGATATAGGATCTTGGTGTTGTACCAAAGCTGAACAGAAGAAATTTGTAAAAAGCCCCATGGATCCAATTCAGAGGTTATAAGTGCTGATGGAAAATTTCTAGCTCATTTCTACACTAGTAAATTAAATAGTACCAAGGACACTAGAACTGACTCATTACAATTCTAAATTGTTAGAGCATATCCTGGCACACTTTTGACCCAGATCAGCCAGTGCTTGCCCAAATATTGGCACAGTTTGAGAGTTAACATGTTCTCCATTAGCAGTTTTGATATGCAGCCACCCTGTTCAGAGAGTAAAGGGACTTAATGAAGTGGATGCAATGAAGTGTATACCTGCAGTTTCAGTGCCTGAGAACAGGCATCTTCCATGTCCTTGTACAGCTGCAGCCCTGATTTGATGATATGATCACAAAGATTTCCTTTAGTCTTCACTAACATTTAGGGAAGAAGAGGAGTAAGGTGAATTAAGGGTAAATTCTGTGGAAGCCTGAGGGCAAAAATAAGGGATATGTGAAAATAACAGCTGGCCTCTTTGAAAATGTGGAGAAGCCTTAGCAAGTATTAAGAACAAAAAGCAGTCTATCCCAGCAGACTCATGCAGTGACCGTTTTCATTGCATATTGATTTGCACATGCCTCCCCTCTCTGTCCCCTTATGGCCTCCACAACTTGTGCATTGCTCCAAACTGCAATTACTTGCCTTCATGTCAAAACCCTTCATAGGCAACCTCCACATCCTTAACATGTTGCCTTCAAGCTGCCAGCATCGTGCCAGTCAGCACTGAAAATTTTTATTAATTGGAGTTTCAGAGGCTCTGCCCTGAATGGACCAGTGCTGTTTTGGTGTTTTCAGTGTCATTTTGACTCATTCCCTGTTTCACTCCAGATGATGCTCTTTCAAGCATCATCATTAAACATGTGCTAATTAACTTCCAGGCTTCTTTGTGGAGCAAGTCTGCTTAAGGGGTGTCTATTGAAATGTTTTGGCTTCTAAGAGAAAGGCAGTTTTAGAATTACAGAATAGAATCATAGAATCGTTTAGGTAGGAAAAGCCCCTTAAGATCGTTGAGTCCACCCATTAACCTAACACTACCAAGTCCACCACTAAACCATGTCCCTAAGCGTCTTTTAAATACCTCCAGGGATGGTGACTCAACCACTTCCCTGGGCAGCCTGTTCCAGTGCTTGATGACCTTTTTGGTGAATAAATTTTGCCTAATATCCAATCTAAACCTCCCCTGGCACTACTTGAGCCTGTTTCCTCTTGTCCTATCACTTGTTACTTGGGAGAAGAGACCAACCCTCACATCGCTACAACCCCCATTCAGGTAGTTGTAGAGCGCGATGAGGTCTCCCCTCAGCCTCCTCTTCTCCAGGCTGAACCCCCCCAGTTCCCTCAGCTGCTCCTCATCACACTTGTGCTCCAGAACCGTCACCAGCTTCGTTGCCCTTCTCTGGACACGCTCCAGCACCTCAATGTCCTTCTTGTCGTGAGGGGCCCAAAACTGAACACAGGATTCAAGGTGAGGCCTCACCAGTGCCCAGTACAGGGGCACGATCCCCTCCCTGCTCCTGCTGGCCACACCAGTTCTGATACAGGCCAGGATGCCGTTGGCCTTCTTGGCCACCTGGGTACACTGCCGGCTCATATTTTTGTGGGAATTGTGAAGTTGTGCTCTCATATTGTGTTTTAGTTCACTTCGGAGAGCACTCTCAGAGCTCATAAATTAAATTGATGTGGGAAGAAAGTCCATTAAAAGTGGTATTACAAGTGTCCACTTCATGGATTCTGACCAATAATAGACGTTCTGTCTATAGGAACAGGCTGGAGCTAGTGTGAAGTAAAACTTCATGGATACTTTGGATAGTGGGTCCCCAGCACCAGCTGTTTTTCTCTGTATATCTGTGCCTGCTGCTCTGCAATACTTGCCAGTGCAGGTACAGACTTAGTTCTTTCCAGAGCAACTGAGAGATAACGTGCTTCTCAGTCTTGTCCAGAAAACCAGTGTGATTACATATTACCTTAAGTTTGGCTTTTTCCATCCAGAACAATTCCAAATGCTGCTTGAAAGTGCCATATACTTTTTTATTATGTCCTAGAGCCCAGAACATCATCACTCTAGAGGAATTTCACCTTCATGTTAGAAGAAAATTGCTCCAACAAGCTGTGACACAAGTCTCTCATGACACCTACCACCTCCCATAGAGAAAACAAATATAAGATTACATTTCAGGGCTAAAGGAACACCCCATGGGATCCAGAGGAGATGCAAGGGAATTGCACTGCAATGTGAGCATAGCTAGTTAGTTCTGCTAGCCTGGCATAATATGATGTTCAACCAACCCATACCAAACGGCTGAGGAGTCAGGATCCTTTCCCCGCTGCAGTCCAGAGTATGACAACTCAGTAACAACCTGGAGAACGGTATAGATGGCAGTTACATGCTCAAATAGCGAAGGCAAAAATCACATGCGCCCACAGAGAGTTCTTGCTGTCTTCCCTTCTCTTTCCATCTCCACTATTTATTAAATGCTACTGTTACAAGGTATTGGTATACATCCATCGGGCCCATAAATGCAATACATCCAGACACAGAAGCAAGAGATGAAATAGCACCAGGTAATACATTGTGAAAATTCTCTCATCATCTCCTTCCTGCTCACACATCATTTTTGCTAAGACTACTTGCAAAAGCTCAAACTTTTTCTTATCAGCTGGCTAAAACTGTATTTCTTCCTCTCCCCACAGAAATGATTAGAGCTTGTATATTCTTGCAATCGGTATTTCATCAGGGATATGTGTACAACCTAGGATCTCACTTTGCAAGACAGAGAGGATACAGAAATACATAACATTTATTTTTAGTCCTAGACATTTCTTATGTCTCAGGTGTAACCTTATGACAATACTGTGTGTAAATGAAGTGCTTTTAACTAAATTGGAAAGGTTTCCACTGTTCTGCTGGAGATAATTTTCCTTTTCTGACTTAGATTCCCAGTGCCTTATCCAAAGACTGTTAGCGTCAGAGAGTCTTGCCCTACAACCTTTCTTATGCTCTCTTCCTTTCAGTGAGCTTGCATGAAGAAGCTAGTAATGAAAGCCTTGATTCAGCAAATAACTTATGTATGTCTTAAGAGCTTTGCTGAATAAGGATGGACTTTAGCACCTACTAAAAGTGAAGTATTTCCTCTGCAGAAGGAGAAAATAGTGCTGACATGCACATTATTTGCTAATAATCTGAATTTTAGGCAGACACATCTGCATATATATATCCACAGAAATTGAGCTGAGTTAAAGACTCGTATATTGCCTGTCAATGTACATTGATATGGTAGAGAGCTGGAGAGAGATCTCTAGTGCTTGTGATGAAATAGTGTTTAGCTTCTGCAAATCCTCTCGCTTAAGTGTTAATATTTCCTTTGTTAAAAGGATGTGTTACTTTCCTCCTCCATTTACTGCACTTTTGTCTATTTTTTTTGTTGCCAGATGACGACTGTCTCAATAAAGGTAATGTCTTGCTCCTATTTCTGTTAGCACAGACAGTACAAACATCATATGCCTCATCGATACAGCTATTTTTGTGGATGTGATTTGCTGCCCTGAAGGGGAATTACCACTCTCACCTATTACTTAGGTTAGAGCAGTTCACTCTCTAGTTCTCTGGTGCTAATTAATAACAATATAGATCAATAGCCCATCAACCAGCCAAGATCCCTGAGCAGTGCTCTCAAGAGCCGTTACTGCAGATTTGACTTCTTGCCTTCCTGGATTAAGCGTCGTGCTTTCTTTTTTATTTCTTTTTGGTAGGGAAATCAAAATTTTCCCCAATCCAGATGGAGAGAATAACAACGGGTTAATTTTATGCCATGAATAGATAAAAGCTCATGTAGCAAAGCCCTGGAGCACCCCATTGAGACCTCACTGGTTGGAGAGGGAGTCAGCCCTCCCTGAACAGTTCCAGAGAGAGGAGGGTGAAGCAAGTGTATTGAAAAGACCCTACAGAGATAACAAGGGAAGAGATCACCGAGAAGGTGATTGAAATTCACATTTCACAGCAAGACCAGTTCATGTTCCCTCCTATTTACCCAAAGGTGTCTGGTTCTTTATAAATTAGCCTTGACAGTAATATTCTCCCATATCCTCACAGAAATTAGACTGAAAATCACAGACAACATTAACAGTATTAAGAATAGATGTAAAATTTTAGAGGCTGATGCCAAAGACAGTATTAGTTTATGCTCTCTGCAGTGTGCAGGTGCATCTTCTTCAGGTATTCTTTAATACTTTCAATTGCTCCTTTATAAAAAGGATGTTATAGAACTGTATTTCCCCACCACCCTCTTCACCATCTATCTACCCAGTGTGTCTTCTCTGGTTGTCATTTCCTTCCCTGCGTTGAAGTTTCCTGTTCCCCTTTGTATTGAGGCTACCAGACAGCACACTTGAGGCAGAAAGACTTTTAAGACACACCTAGGTGTTATGGAGAAATGCAAATTTTAATGTAAACATTTTAATGTTGGTTTTTTTTTTTTTTTAATGCAAATTTTTAACTAGACCCCTGAGCAACCTGGTCTGACCTCATAGTTGGTCCTGCTGTGAATGAGAGGCTGGACTAGGGCTCTCCTGTGGCCCCTTCAAACCTGAGTTATCCTGTGATCCTGTGATCCCATTATGTCTCCATCTCCTCTGACTGCACCACTGAGGGCTACCAAAAGTTCGTGTGTTAATCTTGCTTCAATCTAAAGCTAAGACATCTTTATTTCTCTGCCTGTGTGAGGTCCCAAGTCATTCTTATTCCCCCTCCTCTTCCATATTGCTACCGCAGGCAGGGGTTCATGCTTTTCTTCCCCTTTCACACCACATTTTTCATTTATTTGGGAGAATAGTTAGGATATTAGGATGTCATCATCCTTTTCTCCATCAGGTGGATGGGTAGAAGTCAGCAAAGGGTGGTGTGCAGGACAGTGTCCATGCCTATGTCTGCACCTCCCTGGAATAGTAGTCCTCTGAGGTGGCCCTGTGCCTGGTGGGTCTGTGTCCCATCAGTGGGGTTACTCTGTGGAACATCCTGTGGACAATGTGTCCATATGCTCTGACTGGTCCTGAGTCTGCACTGACGTGTTTGCTATGAGTGTGAATAACAATGCTGATCTTATGAGTAACCATCGGAGCTGCCTTTTGCTGGTCATGCAAATAAAGCTGTCTGGTCCATAGACCATTAAAGAAATATCTGAAATTGTGGCTGTGGAGAGAAATTGGTGGGTGCCCCATGGTGGCATTCACCTGACCAGATGCAGATACCTTAAGAGTAGGCGTTTCTGCATAAACCGTTGCTTAGGGTCTGTTTATAGTGAAGGGAGGGAAATAGGGATTAGGGTTGAATAGAAATAGGGTTTGATTAGGCTCTGGGAATGTCCTGAATGCAAGACCAGAAGTTGGGTTTTTCTAAGCTGATGTGGATGTCTGTGTACTTTCAAAGGACACTGAAACACTCTGCCGCATTGTCCTTTCTTAAAATGTTATGTGTATTCTCTCAATTTTTGCCCCTTTTGCCACATCTTAGTTGTAGTGGACTCTGCGCCTCTTGTGCAACTTTTTCCCCCATGCTTCTGAAAGCATCTCTTGTGAGTCCTTCACAGACCAGCATGAACTTGCTCCATCTGTGCCCTCGGCTGACATATTCTTATTCCCAAATCACATTCCCATACATCAAGCTCATTAGAAGTCCTCTACCCATTAGCAGCATGAGCCCTTATTTACTAAGGGGAGAGATACATTAACCAAGATTCAGCAGACTGCTAGTGTGGTGCTATCATTATTGAACTTGCTGGATTTGCCCAAATAGATGCATCCTTTCTGAGCATTTCTTTAAGCACTTTTTTTCCTGAGGATTATTCCTTTTTGAGGAATAGATCCCAACAGAGTGTGTTGGAATCATTGCTTTCCTACCATGTTTATTAATTCATTAGTCAAGTAGAGAAAAGAAGCAAAGAATGGATAGCATAAAAGTTGCCTGAGAAGCCTGAATAAGTCAAGGCCCCACAAAAACATTTCTAGTGCTCAGTAGGGTGTTGCTAGTCTCATAAAACTTGTAGAAGTACATGGTTTAGCCTGAAATGTTAAACCTCAAACACCAAAACACAATAACTTTTAAATATTCCTTCCCTTCCTGGAAATGTAGTAAACATACAAGTACCTGGCTTGATGCAGTGTCCTCCCTTCTGTATGTCCAATACATATTGGAAGTTCATTATGAGCAAAGGGGGGGACTATTTTGATGCAGAGAGTTTAAGCACTTACAACCAGGGTCATGTTTTCAGAAGAATTCAGATCTGTCTTCTCCAGCAGCAAGTGGAATGTAGATGTGGTGGGGTCAATCATGTAGTGAAAGTTTAGTTGCTTTATTTAGGAAGGGAACTGGAAACTAATGCTTAAAAACATCAATTTGCTCATGTAGGCATTAAACCCCACATTTTTTGAAAATGTGGCCTCTTGCTGATATAAAGAACAAAGTTGAATTATCTTCTAATTTAAGGGTGAGGGATCGCTGTTGAAGGATGGGAGATGGAAGGGCTTTGGGTCAAAGATCAAAACCTATCCAGCCAGTTTTTTGTATTGTTACTCTCAACATCTTCTACTGAGTTCTCAGGGACTAAAAGGACTTTTCTGGATCACCATAAGCATTCTTGTGGATTTCTAAGACTTCCTTCTTTCCATGTACCTCTAGCAGGCAGTGATGCTACAGCAATAAACATCTGCTTACCTTTAACTCTGCCTTTGTTAATTTTTGGAGCAAAAGTTCCTGAGTCCCATCTTTGCTTGTCAATTCTTGCCCACGCAACACACGAGGGATCAAAGCTGCTGCAGATTTCTTACCGTGCTCCTATCCCCATTTTACAGCTGGGGAAACTGAGACATTACAGATTGTTTCTCTGCCAGTGGAGCTCCATAGAAATGTAAATGCCTTGTCTAAGACCCGGGAAAGAGTCAGTATCAGTGCCAGGATTAAAATGCTGCTTGTTCTGTACTTCCGCACTGAATTCCCTTCAGAATGTGCTGCGCTGAGAGATCCAAATACAAGATCTGGCATATTTGGCTTTTAATTTTTCTCCCCTGCTTTGAATTGCTACGCAGATGGAACGTGCTTCTCTTCACAAAACACACCATCATCTCTCCAGCTTGGATGAAGCTCAAGGAAAATGCTAATCATCCTTCGTAACTGAAGGCAGATCTCCCCTACAGAGCGAGCTTGCTGTGCTCTGAAGTTTCACCCATGATATCATGACTTTATCAAGAGAAGCTAAATAGCAGCCCCTCTCTCCAAGAGCACATAGCGGATTGCACTGTGAAAGAGAGAGATAAGTTCTTGCCCTCTGAAAAATCTTGAGATATGAAGATGAGGGTACAGGAGGGAGGGCAGGGAGGAAAAGAGTTGCTCTGATGCTTGTACACATAAAACATACCCTGGGGGAAAACTTACAGGAGCGTTGGCTATGTCAGACAATGTGCTGTTAAGCTTTTAAAAGATGAGTAATCTGCTGAGTGCCGTGGGATTGACAGACAGACGTCCATGGGGAATGCAGGTACAGCGCTCAGAGCTGAGTGCTGGAGACTTTGATTAGCATATGCTGATTTTACGAAGGATGGTTTGCTGCTGGGTGCATTCACAAAAGGGGTCTGTGTTCAAAGCACTCGTAAGTACAGGGGCATTTTGCTCCTGTCAAGCTTCTCGGCGGCCACCTTTCTCCCCTGGAAATGATGGGAGCCCAGATATCTGGCAATGATGAGGAGGAACAACTTTAAATCTCTTGCAGCGCTGAGAGCTCTTGCACTCTCTTTAGGAAAAAGACTGCTATTTTCTCATGTAAGAAAAAACTCATCTTAATGTGTGAGACGAGTTTTTGAGGAAAGCAGTTACTGTCTCTTTGCCTGGCTGGTTTTAGGGATTGGCCATAAATTCAGAGGTTTTGAGGAATTATGAATCTTTTCAGCTTCTCTGTGCTGACCAGGTTTCTGGTGAACCAAAGTGCCTTCAGAAAGCTTCGATTTGTCCAGCATGAAATTAATTTGGTGGCTCGGTCTCAGCCAAGAAATTGGCTGTACCCAATCATTGCAGCAGAAGAGGGGGTTGCACGAAGTAACCCATTGCCCAAAACACACATAACAGCTGCTCCTGCAGTCTCGATCCCTGTTGTTTTCAGGGGTTTGGGTCTTTCTCGATGAAACTCAGATGAGCAGAAGTGCCTCTTTATTCTTGTTCTTCTTGGCATGCGGTGAGGGCAGTGGGGAGTGACATTGAAGGGAGGATGAGAGACTAGTAAGGAGGGAAAGTGAGGGATGTTTAGATCTGCAGTGATTCAGCAGAATGTCATATTTAGTCTCATTTCGACAGTCCCTATGAACATACTGCCATGCAAATTTCAGCTCTTCAGCCTGATTCGATTAGCAGGTGTTGCCAGCAGCCAGGACCCAAAAGTCACTCCGTTAGCATTGGTCCCTATATTTGGCTTTATCCTTTAAAATAGCCCTAAAGATGAACTCTCTGGAGCATTTTGGTTGTCACAGGAGGCATTTCTCTCCTTCCTTTTTGTTCCTTGCTAATTCAGATGAACAATAAAAAGGGCGTGTGTGTGTGTGTGTGTGTGTGTGTGTGTGTGTGTGTGTGTGTAAATGAAGAGCAACCCCCGTGACTTCTCTGCCTCTCTGATTTCAGTTCATGCTTATAAATATGAGTCTCAGTGTTGTGATGCAGGGACTTTTGGTATTAGGTCCTCCCACCCTGGCTGTAGCTGGAGGAAATAAAAGGAAATCCTGCACCTTTGCACGATGGTGCCGATTGCTTAAGAGGGAGTCATCTCCTACTGAGGCCTGGCAGGGATAAGCTGTGTTCCTTCAGTTGTTTCCTCTGTTGTTCTTTCTATTTTATATCACTGTGAAGGGTTAAGGAAGGTAAGACTTCAGGTGTTGCCATTAGAAAGTCAAATTGCAAAAGTAAAGCATTAGAAATAAATGCCAGAGCAGAATTGCTGAGCCAGTGAATAAAGAGCTTTAAATGCAAACCGGGAATTAGCCGTGCATTTCTCTACCAGTCACCTGTCTCCCTATCTAAGGATTGAGGACTCTGTGTCTTTTAGTCTTGAGTCTTCCCATTTAACTCCAGGTGCTGCTGAGTGTCACAACTTTTTACAACTCGCCTATTAAGATTTAGAGGAACTTCCTTGCTTTTATGTGGACCACAGTAGAAAGGTTATCACTTTTTCCTGGGAAAGAGACCCAAGGAGGGTCTGTTGTTAATCAGTGGGTTTTAAGTATATGTAGTGTTCCCCCAAACACAATATAGGAACTTGATGAGTGATTTTTTTCCCTTATAGGATAGATACTCTGCTATTGGAAATGGGTATAGATCAACTGACTTCAATGCTGATTTCTATAAATGAACTGGTGTCTCATTTTGAATGACTTTCAAACACCTCCAAAGAAAACCGTGAACAGCATTTCTTTCATGCACGGCTTCCCTCTCCCCTGGGTGTTTTCACAGAAGCACAAGGTATTTTACAACCACACTCAAACAGATCCCGCCACGCTAGAGCATCTTTCAACATTTTTCTTTCCTTGTCCCTCCCGCAAGGTACAATGTTATCCCCTTATATCAGGGTGCAGTGGTATCATGGTTTGACCCGGCAGGCAGCCAAACACCACGCAACCGCTTGCTCACTCCACCCCACAGAGTGGGATGGGGAAAGAATCAGAAGGGTAAGAGTGAGAAAAACTTTTGGGTTGAGGTAAAGACAGTTTAATGGAACAGAAAAGGAAGGGAAAATAATAATAAAGTTGATGATAATAATAATAGTAATAATGATAATAGTATATACAAAGTGAGTGACACACAATGCAATTGCTCACCACCCGTGCTGACCGATAACCAAGTAGTGATCGCTACTTCCTGGATCACGCCTACCATTCATATACTGAGGATGACGTCACATGGTGTGGAATACCCTGTTGGCCAGCTGGGCCAACTGTCCCAGCTATGCTCCCTCCCAGCCTCTCGTGCACTTGATAGAGCATGGGAGCTGTCCTTGACTAGCAGGGTACTCGGCAACAACTGAAAACATCAGTGTGTTATCAACATTCTCCTCATACTAAATCCAAAACACAGCGCTAGGAAGAAATTTAACTCTATTCCAGTCGAAACCAGGACAAGCGGTCCTTCCCTGTTGTCCCAGTCCCATGTCTGTGACGCTGGTACGTTACCCTTGCCCTTTTCTGGGGAGAGAAAAGCCATCAGATGGAGCATCTTTCTGGCTCCTTCCTGCTGGGTGCTGCTGGGGCTGGGAAGACCTCATGGGATCACAGCCATGCTGCGCGCAGAGGGAAGCCCAGAAGGATTTCGGGGCTGGAAGCTGTGCAACACAGAGGAGGTCTGGGCCAGGCTGAGGGGCAAAATGGATATCTCCAATATCATGGTAGCATCATCACCTCCTAATTGGGGACAGTGCCATATCATGAATCTTTACAGTTGTGATGTCCCCAGGGCACCACTGCATCCCCACGAAACGCATGCGGTTATTATACCATGGTGAACAGTCTTGGCTTCAAATCTAGCTCTGTCTGAGCTTTCTTTTCTTTTCTCCATCCCTCCATTTCGCCTGAAACAGCGATATTAATTAATTTTGCAGCACTCTGCGTGGGCGTGGTGAGGTTTGGGTTAAATACTATTATATTAATACCTCTCGCTAATCTTTTTCTCCTGATGCCTGTGGAGTTAGAGCGTCTATTGTTGTGTGCCGTCAAAAGACTGCCACAATAGCTTTGGAAGAGCTGTGAGAAGCCAGCGCTTTGTTTCACAGGTGGGTTTTCTCCGTGGGTGTTAGGACGGCACGGCGTTGCGGCAGGTTGAGTCGAGGGGGTGGCTGAGCAGATGGCTTTGTACTGCAGGCTCTCTGATGCTTGGTGACCTTCAAACAAGGTGAGGCAGGACCTCGTCCTCCGAGATCCGGGGGCACTGAAGTGCCACCTGCCTCTGCCACATTGTTCCCATCTACAACAAAGGTGTTAGCACTCACTGACCATATTGCATTAGCACAGAGGTAAATTAGTCCTTTCCTTCTAAGTGAGGCTGGAGCTGGTAAGTGGTGCCAGACTGGCAACCTTGTGTTATTTATTGCCCGGTTCATTGTGCTTCCTAATATCTCGTTTGCTATTTTGGAAGGCATCAATGCATTAAGCAGCGGTTTTCCTCAGGCTGCTTGAGTCTGTCTGCTGAACTCGCGTGCCAAATGTAGAGTCATGTGAACCATTTTAATTTTCCCCTCTTACACTTGCATTCGTCAGTGTTGAACATCATTCACTGTCATATTATTGAAAGTGCTTAGGTCTCTCTGATGTTTGTAACAGACATTTCCAGTCTTGGCGAGCCTGCCTACAGAAGTACAGTCTGTTTCTGCCCTGTGCTTTGTCCCCAGTGGTTGACTTGTACAGCTTTTCTGCACCAGGTCTATGTTATTCATTATGCCATCTTTTCTAGACAACTGTCCCCCCACTGCCCTACACACTGGGCATTGCACTCTGGGTGCAATCTGGCTTTACCATCCAGCTGGCCTGTCCCACAAGGTCCATGCTGAGCTGCCCAAATTCAGTCGTGTTGGACCTGGCCACCTCGTAGGGTATTTCAAGACCTGGTTATGATTAGTCAGTTCCTCCCAGGGTCTGGAGACACCCTGCTTCTCACTAGACAGCCAGTTACTGACTCAGCTCCGTGTTTCATTTTTCTTAGCAGATTTTTCCATCCTCCAGTCTCAAGACTTGCCTTTTTTTGGCGGAGGGTTCAGGGTAGTCAGTGGCTCAACCCGTAACCCATGTAGTGCTGTGTGTGCTTGGATAGCTATGCCTACTCCACCTGTGGACCCTCCAGACCAGACTGTTCAAGTGGTGCTGGGTTTGTTGATGATAGTTCAGATTTCTAGCCCAGGGGGGCTTACCAAAAGTTACAGTCTTCTGCATATGAATAGGGCTTTCATGTTAACATGGGACTTGCAGGATCATCGTGATGACAGAATGAGATTTTTTGGTCTTGTTTTTTTTACCTCTTCCACCACTGATTGCCCTTCCTGGAGCAGTAATAAATATATTTAACAACATGGCTTACAGAAAAATGCCTGGAGGCAACTGACTGTTAAACTTTTGTCATGATGAAAATTGACCTACTTTTAGGTTTGGGTTGGTGTTTTTTTTTTTTTTTTCCTTCTTCTTTCTCCTGACCTGCTTTTGCACTTGACATTGTTTTGTACCTCACTCCGTGGTAGTTACCTTTTGTTGTCAACCTTTTGTTGTGGTTTAACCCCTTACAATCCAAAAAAGAATTAAAACAACAGTTTTACAGTTTCTTTTTCGTTTCCACTGAGCTATTGACTCATTTAACGAATTGCAAGGGATTGTGAGCTGTGATTTTCCTTACAAGGACCAGGCTATCATAGCCTTGCATGTGTTTTGTTGTTTTGTTCTGTTTTAGCCATTTTACCATGATGTGTAAGGTTTTATTACTCTATTCATCATTCAAACAAGCAAGACTTTTTGTAAAGCTCAGTTGTTTGTAACCTGCAATCTGCAACAGGGGTTGTTCTTAAATAGAGATTAGATGTTCCTGTTAGCAAGTCAGTTGTTGGATACTTCAGGTCATTAGGACTTCTTGTCACCCAGAGCAAGGTACCTCTTCCCTAGCTGTACGTTCCTAGGATGTAGATGTCCCGGCTGGACTTTAAGGTCTCAAAATAATCTATGAGAAGACACTTTTAGGACATAGTTCATCCAATGTGATTTTAGACATCTGTTCCACCGTGAGTTGACCCATGGTCAGCCTGTTTCTCTCCATTTACTGGAAGTGCTCTTTATCTCACAAGCTCATTCAGACATCAGTAATCACTGATACCTATGGTTTTCTTCTTGACCAGAATGTTTGGACAAAACACTACTTTTGTGGATTTTTTTCTTTTCTTTTCAAATGGCAGTGCAGCATCCCTGCTTCTGTCATCCCCATCTCTTAGATCACCTTCTCACTTTGGGTGTAAGTTGAGAAGCTTTTGTCACCTGAAGCTTTTGTAATTTGATCCTGCATCTTTAGGTATTTGTTTTTCAGAGACCAATCTTAACCTTTTCATTTTCTGCTTACTCTTAAGAGTGTGGCATAGTGTTTTAACATCAGCATTGTTTGATTTACCCCATCAGTTTGGTCATGATGGGTCTTCTGTAGTTAGAGAGAAGAGGCATAGTATTGTCTTGATAATTATGGACTGATGACTGCATGAGTAAATACATTTATAAACCGACAGTCTGTGATAATGAAATTAAAGAAAAACAATGTCCTGATTTTGATGCTTGCTTTTAATTGAATAAATGAAAAGCTTTCCATTTAGGCATGCCAGGGTTATCTAAGTAATATTCTGGCAAGTTGCCCTTTCACCAACATGACAGTACGTTCCAGCAATAAAATGGGAAAAAAATCAATTCTATTGAAAAAAACAATAATTGAATCTAATGTTAATTGCAAATCAGAAGAAGTAGTTTATTTTTACAACTTAGGAAAGCTAAGTGAAAATGTGAGCGCAGAAATGTTGGCTCACCTCAGGATGAAATTCATATCTTGTTCTTTGTTGGAGAATGATGTAACACATCCTTTGATATGACCTTGGCAAACTACTTGGCAGTATCTGGAATCAGGCTAAAATTTCTAGAGCCAACAAAACACATTTTCCTACTGTGGCTTTGGTGTCTAAAAGACTTGCAACCTGAAGGATTTGCAGAGTTTACTTCTGCAAATAAAAGATCAATCTGGCCACTTGCACTTCTGAACAATGTATGTATATCCAAAGTCTGGGAGATATACAGGAGAGACCTGCATATAATTTCCAAGTGGAGTGTCAAGGAGGGAAACACATGTACAAAAGTGTCACCCAAGGTCCTGCCCTTGCACCTGGCTTTGGCAGAACCATTGTGGGGCAATGTCTGCAAGCCAGCCTATATGAATAATGTCTATTGCATGGTTCAAATTGCAGCCTCTGAGCATCATTCACATGCGTAGCATGCAGCACATATACACCAACCCTGGATGCATGCTCTGGTCCACCTCCCCAAAGGATTGAGTTTTTATAATCTTCTAAGCCTTATGACGACTGCCAGTAGTGATGCTGTCTTCCACTTACAAGTCTCTTTGCTGGGCAATTGAGCAAATCAGGAGTTACCATTAAGGCACAAGCAAAGCTCAGTCTGAGACAACAACAAAAAATATTTAGCCCCAGTAAAGAGTTTAACCCTATAGCTTCTTTCATGCTATAGTCTTTCGTGCTGTTTGGAAGGCTGCAAAACATTACTGCTATAACAGTGAAATATCTCTTTATGGCTGCTGGAAAACAAGCTTGCGTCTGGACATTTCTATTTTGGGGGAGAGAAGTAGTGTGGGGAGAAGGTTTCTGAAATTAGTTGAAATGTGACTATCATCTTCAATAGGATCAGGTTTGGATTCCTGTTCTTTTAGTGAAAACAAACTATTCAGTTTGTTGGTGGTGTTTTTCTTGGATGGAAATATAAGTGCTGTGGCAAGAAGGGAACAGGCTCAAGACAGACTAATATGCATGTATAATTCCTTGGGTAAAATTCCTGTTCTCCTGTGGCTTGAGCTGGGTTGTAGGCTATTCTGGTTCGATTTAGGTAATTCTGGACGGCGGGAAGATCACAGCAAGCAAGAATGCAAACTACCTTCCCTGGGAGATGAACAATCCAATTTCTGCACAGCAAGGGAGCAGGGAAATTTAAACCCAGTAGCATTAATAGAGAATTTATCAGGAGAAAGTGAAAAGTCTAATAGCCAACTGAAATGCAGCTAAAGTTTAACTTTTCCTCGGTAATGCAACTTCACATTATGGGATTATAATGTCTCTGTGTTAAAAGGGAGAGGAAATCATCATCGTTCATTGCATTTATTTAACTCCCCTTTCTTCCCACAGCCCCTGGAAAAAAAGGAGGGGGGGGAACACAAAAAAATAAAAGGAAAAGAAGAAAATTAAGATTGGAAGGAAGCTTTGGAATTGGCAGCTGTCAGCAGCCCTCAGGACAAGTGATAAAATGCTACATTAAAGTAGCTACAGTGTGAAATGCCATTGACAGAATAATGAGGATGGGAAATCACTTTATAAATGTGCTTACCAGGATAAACAGATGTGACTGAGGGCAACTCCATTCTGTCACTAAACACTTGAAAGGACAAAATTTATGGCAATCTATTTTCTGTTAAAAAAAAAAAAAATACAATGAAAAGATACAAAACTAAACCCAAAGAGGCTTCAGACAGAGGTGAGGATTCAGTGCACATGTAAGGGTGGGAATCGGAGCAGAAACCCTCTCCTGTAATAAAGCATTTTGAGAGTCCAATAAATCGAAATGTGGCAGTGCTGAGAAAGGGGGGCTGGTTCCTGACTCCGTATGCTTTGCAAGGGCAGGAGCCATTCTACAGGCATGACCTGGGGTCTTTCAGAGGCAAAATATGCAAAGGGATATTAGTTTGATTTTCTGTTGAGCTGAGGCTGGCTGGACAGTAGCTGCTCATGGAGGCAGCCCAAATTTAAAGAATCCTTTGGGCTCTGGTGAGGAGCTGAAGGACTGTATGTGCCATCTGGGATGTGCACCCATGAATAAAGGTTTCTGAGTGCTTTCATGGCCTCTGGCACTTGGAGAGGATGAGCTGCAATGGGTGAGGCATCTCCACCACTTTCTTATCCCTATGTCACAGGGAAAACCTGGTACGGGTGCAAGTGAGCAAAGCTCAGCCAAATTCAGGTGGGGAATGCTTCAGGGCTGGAGGGCAAAAACAGTGAAGCAGAGCACATCGCCAGTGTTTTCAGAGGTCAGCTCAGCTGCAGAAAGGTAGAGAAGCACAGCCCTGATCTGTGGGACAACAAAGAGGATGTGTTCATCAATGTTCAGCAAGAGCCAAGGTCTTATTCAGCCTCTGGGGGAAAGCAACAACGTGTGCCTTGAGGAATGGTTTGGGTCTTGCAGAGACAAGGGTCTCTGTAAGAGATTTCATTGGATAAATGAGTCTGCTGTCAGTATCTATAACTATCCAGGCAACAACAAACAAATGCAATTTGTGTTTTTTGGTTTTGCTTAAGGAAACGAAAGCTTTGTTCTGTTTTTGTTCTAAATTGCCTCCTCCTGTTAGCAACTAAGGAAATGCTGCAGTTGTGTTTGACTGTTAGTATACCCCACCAGTCCTGCTGACAGATGACCAGTGGTTGGTAAGGACTGGACAGAGAGCTCAATCCATCAGTTTTTGCCAAATAGTCATCAAACGGTGAGAACTGATTGGCTGTCATCAGCTAAAAAACAATCCAATGACTCTGTTTCCTCTCTCCTGCAGAAGTGTTTGAACTACTTCAGTGGCTCTTCAATGTTGATCACCAAGGCTTGATACAAGCATGTTGATATTACTTAGTATTAATAAAAAGTCAAATATCTATGTATCTATATCATACTCTGTGACATATCATAAAATGTGGTGTGATAGGTTTAGCGCTTAAAGTCCTCTGTGCTGGAAAATTATTTATTTTGCCAATGTACCTTGAATAAAAAAAAAAAAAATAGCTGCAGTCTTAACTTTTTCAGTAGGTACTTTTTCAGTAGCTTTTTCAAGGTACCTTCAGTGTGAAAGCAACCCCCCAGTCCCTCCACTTCTCATCCCACACCCCTAGATCCATCCAGCTTTCCCAGTGCTTCACTCTTTGAGCCAGAGGCACCTGTGTGTTGCTGGGAACGAGCTGAGCCATCCCCCATTCAACTCTAGACCTTCACCTGCCTCGTTTGCAAATGAAAATAAATTTAAAACAGTCCATTGAAAGCTGATCTGAATTCAGGGAGCACAAGCTGAGCATGATTGAATATAAATGCTTAAAACTTTCTCATAAACTGGAGAGATGAATCCAAATTCTTCTAAATTAACATTTCCTTGGGGGGCGGGCAACGCAGGTGGGAATGAAGGCAGGATAACTTACTTCTCTGCTGAGTGACTAGTGGTTTTATAAGCACGGAAGTATCTGCTCTGTCACTACAGACGTGCTTGATGGTTTCTAAACGCAGTCTTTGGGACAGGGGTTGGTTGTGGTTTGTTCTTACACACAGCTGATAGATGGCACACTGTTGTAAGGATTCCCTGCCTGCAGATGCTATTGTTCCACGCTAAAGGGGTGAGACGCCTGCTGTCTGATTGTTATCTGTTGTTATTTAATGACAGAAAATGTCTTCACTGCTATTGATAAGTTGGTTAAAGCTTATTAAGTTTTGCTTTTTATTTTTGTGGACAGGGATGTTTAGCAGAGCAGAGATTTGCTGAATTTGTCTTAATGCGTAAGAGCTGAGGGAGAGGTGCGTGCTTTAATCAGTTTAGTGACTCGAGTAGTTGGGAAGTTTGTGGCTGCTGTCTGAAATAGTCCGTCTCTCTCTGATTTTGAGGGTTTATATTGATTGCATTGAATATTAGACAAGCAGTGTTAAGAGCAATCTTCAAACATCATCAAATCCATCTCTCGGCTCTAAGACGGGATCAACTACCCAAATCATTAACTTCTTGTATGAATGTCTTCTGTTGCAGTTTAAGCCCATGAATTTCTGTCTTATGGATGATGGATATGGAGAATGGCTTATTCCCTTCCTATTTGCAACAGTTTCACTTATTTAAAAAGCATTATCATGTGTGTGTCCCTACCACCACCCTTTTCTACATTGGAAAACACACTACTGTGTTTCAGGGTGTGTTTCTGACAACTTTGATCATTCTCCTAGCTTTTCTATGAACTTTCTCCAGATGGTCCACCGGCAATTTATTTCTCAAAATTGGACACAATACTTCAAGTCACAAGTGCTACCTTTGCCTCCAGAAGCCCTCACCGTCTTTCTGCTCCCCCCCCCCTCACCCCCCCCCAAGGACTTCTGCCTGGAAAGTTGCTTCCTATTCTTTATGTCTAACTCTAGAACTTTAGATTTCCATTATTTGACTACACATTTTTTTCTTGTAGTGTTTCCCCAATTTAACAAGATCACTTTGAATCCTATTTGTATCATCTGGCAGGCTCAAAATCTTTCTGAGTGTCACTGCACCTTCAGATTTAGTAACTGTCCTTTCTACTCCATTACCCAAACCATTACTGAAAAATATTGGTTAGTCCTGGATCCAGGACAAACCCATGAAGAAATGGAATCAGAGAATGGTTTGGGTTGGAAGGGACCTTCCAAGATCATCTAGTCCAACCCACCTGCCATGGGCAGGGACATCTTCAACTAGATCAGGTTGCTCAGAGCCCTGTCCAACCTGACCTTGAATGTTCCCAGGGATGGAGCATCTACCGCCTCTCTGGGCAACCTGTGCCAGGGTTTCGCCACCCTCAGTGTAAAACATTTCTTCCTTATGTCCAATCTAAATCTATCCTCTTTTACTTGAAAACTGTTACCCCTTGTTCTGTCACTACAGGCCTCAGTAAAGTCTCTCTCTATCTTCCTTATAAGCCCCCTGTAAGTATTGAAAGGCCGCAATAAGGGCTCCCTGGAGTCTTCTCTTCTCCAGGCTGAACAGCCCCAACTCTCTCAGCCTTTCTTCATAGGAGAGGTGTTCCAGCCCCCTGATCATTTTCATGGCCCTCTTCTGGACCCAATCCAACAGGTCCATGTCTGTCTTGTGCTGAGGGCACCAGAGCTGGATGCAGCACTGCAGGGGGGGTCTCACCAGAGCAGAGCAGAGCAGAGGGGGAGAATCACAGGACAAGAACAGAGGGGACGAATCACCTCGCTCAACCTCCTGACCACACTTCTTTTTATGTAGCCCAGGATATGATTGGCTTTCTGGGTTGCAAGCACACGTTACTGGCTCATGTCCAATTTTTCACCTACCAGTATCCCCAAGTCCTTCTACATAGGGCTGCTCTTAATCCATCCCCCAGCCTGTACTCATGCTGGGGATTGCCCCAACCCAGGTGTGGGACCTTGCATTTCGCATCGTTGAACTTCATGAGGTTGAACTCCTCTCAGTGCATCCTTCCAGACTAGTATCTAAGAGAAATACTAATGGAGAATTAGGTTTTAAATATGGTATCCCAGCCAATTTTACAATTCTTTCATCTAGACTGTGTTGGCCCTACTTGTGGATTTGTCATCTGCTGCTTCTCCCATTCCTCAAGTGTGTTAGAATAGAAAGATACTAGGTGGTTTTGACAATTACATACTTGTTGCTGCTCATTCTCTTGCTGAGTTTTCTGCAACTGCAAATCATACATTTGATTATTTGTCCCATCATCTGCACCATGTGGGTCTGCACGGGGCTGACATTAAGATGACTGGTGTCTAATTCCCAGACTTTTGGATTTTGCTCTGTTCAGACTGCACACTCTCTTTTCTGGTCTTCTGGATATTCACCTGATTCCCCATGAATTTTTACAGTTAACAGCTCTAAGGTTGTTTCACCTATTTCTCTAAAAATTTCAGTTTAGTATTTATGAATCCCAGAGAGCTTGAAAATATTTAATCCTTAATTTAAACTCCTCAAGCCCACTGTTAGCTCTCCATTGACTCTGAAGGGAGCCTGGGGCAATCTGCTGAGCAGTAAATGTAGGTGTAGCAGACATCAACATGTAATCCACCAACTCTGCTCTATAAATAGTAGCTCTTTCCTTTAGAGACTTAAATGACCTAGACTTTTTTCTGTGAGAGCATCTCCCCCATCTGCCAATGACACATAAGCAAAACTGACAAAGTAAAATGAACGATTAATTGTTTGAATGACAGCTGCTCTGGTCAGAGAGCAAGCAGCTTGTTGTTCATAACTGTCTTTTTAATTACTGGATAGTATTGTAATTCACATTCCTGATCTGAGATGAACATAAGATTTCTGGGTTTGGGATGTCAGACACCATCTAATATTTTACTGGTAATTTGCGTACATAAAAGCTCCAATGCACGCAGCATGGGCAACAAACAGGAGGAGCTTGTGCAGCTGGAAAACTATGATACAGTTGCCATCATGGAAACCTGGTGGGATGAGTCACACAAGTGGAGTGCTGCAATGGATGGCTATAAACTCTTCAGAGGGGATAGGCAAGGAAGGAGAGGCGGGGGGTAACCCCATATGTTAGGAATTGTTTTGATTGTCTAGAGCTTAATGATGGTGACGATAGGCTTGAGTGTTTATAGGTAAGAATCAGGTGGAAGGCCAAGGCAGATATCATGGTGGGAGTCTGTTATGGACCACCCAGCAGGTGAAGAGAGGGAAGAAATATTCTATAAGCAGCTGATGGAAGTCTCACAATCGCTAGCCCTTGTTCTCGTGGGGGACTTCAATTTACCAGATGTCTGCTGGAAATACAATACATCAGAGAGAAAACAGTCGAGGAGGTTCCTGGAGTGTGTGGAAGATAACTTCCTGGCACAGCTGGTGAGTGAGCCAACTAGGGAAGGTGCCCTGCTGGACCTGTTGTTTGTGAACAGAGAAGGACTTGTGGGTGATGTGATGTGATGGTTGGAGGCTGTCTGGGGCACAGTGATCATGAAATGATGGAGTTTTCAATACTTGGAGAAGTAAGGAGAGGGTCAGCAGAACTGCTGCCTTGGGCTTCCAGAGGGCAGACTTTGGCCTGTTTAGGAGCCTGGTTGACAGAGTCCCTTGGGAGGCAGTCCTGAAGGGCAAAGGAGTCCAGGAAGGCTGGAGGTTCTTCAAGAAGGAAATATTGNAAGACAGGTTCTGCTTGACTAACCTGATCTCCTTCTGTGACAAGATGACCCGCTTAGTGGATGAGGGAAAGCCTGTGGATGTGGTCTACCTGGACTTTAGTAAAACTTTTGACACCGTTTCCCACAGCTTTCTCCTGGAGAAACTGGCTGCTCTTGGCTTGATCGGGCCTACCCTTTGCTGGTTGATGCTTTTACCTGCATCTGTTGATAGTCTTCAGGCCACAGTTCTGCAAAATGGGACAGGTTATTACAATGAGGTTCTTGAGATCTTGGTTGTAATGTACGTTACAAGAGATAATTGATCAAGATATGGATAGGTAACACAGTGATTGCAGTGGATATTTTCCTCTCCACTTTGAGAAGGAGTCAGCGTCATAAGGCCTTCAAGTAAAAAAGACAGAACTTAATATTAAATAATAACTCAAGCTATTTTGGAGCGGAAGTGAATTGGACCCCTTTTCCTGTGTTTGGACACCCTCAAGGGAATTTTTTTTTCCTTATATTTAGTTAGAATTTCTTGTGTTCCAACTTGTGTCTGTGGCTGCTTATCCTTCTACCGTACACCCCTGAGAGGAGACTGGCTCCATCCGTACCTTCCCATTAGGTGTTGTACACAGCAGTAAGGTCTCCCCTGAGTCTTCTTTTCTCCAGTCTGAACAAACCGAGCTTTTCTCAGCTTTTCTTATCTTCTTGAAATACGTCATGTGCTCTAGACCCCGAATATGATGATTGTGCTCTGGTTGACTCAATTCAGTAAGGTCAATATCTTTCTTGTACTAGTGAGCCCCAAACTGGACAGTACTCTAGATGTGGTCTCACAAATGCCAAATAGAGGGGAGGGATCATCTCACTGGGTCTGTTGGCTACACTCTAATGCATCCCAGGAGGTTGTTGGCTGCCTTTGTCACATTGCTGGTTCACGTGCAACCGGTTGGCCACCAGGACCCCCAGGTTCTTCACTGCTAAACTTCTTTCTAGCTGGTCAGGCCCCAACCTGTACACAGGGTGATTCCTCCCCTTTTGCAGGACTTACCATTTGCCTTTGTTGAACGTCATGAGATTCCTGTCTGTCCATTTCTCCAGACTGTCCAGGTCCCTCTGAAAAGCTTATTTAAGGAAGATCAATCAATATTTTCAGGAACTGGTTGAGATGCAGAAAGTAAATGACATCTTGGACAGCGCAAGGCGTTGTAAGTACTAAAGCATACCTGAATCAGAAACTGTGGAATCAATTGCGTGTCATTTTAGGTTGGCACAAGATCATATCCAGCCCAGTACGGTTATGCTCATGTGTGCAAACACAGCTATGTTGTCTGTAGGGTTGAGTGACCAAACTGCATTTTCTGAACCACACTTTTCACTCTGGGAAAAAGGACTCGGAGGTATCTTTTTCCCTTTGCAGTGCTACCTACAATGTCGCAGACTCATCCCACTTCTGTTTAAATACCAAAGATATCAACTACTCTCTGAAGGTGCCTGCCTCCCTCTTGTGCTCATTGAGAAAGCCTAGAGAAACTTTTCTTCTGGGTGACTCTGAGATTGTGGACCTAATGGTTTGCTCCTTTCTAATCTCTTTATAGAGACACACACCAAAGTCTTGCCATGAGAATCTCAAAGCCTATTACAAAAGTTGACCTAAAACAACTTTTCTAGGCCATTCAGGCTGTGCCACCTACCAAAGAATTGCTGCTACCTCTGAGATATAGGAAGACCAAGACTCAGGGTGAGACAATGCTGTAGTTTTAACCAGAAATTGGAAATTTTCACTTGGAAAGTGAAGCGAACTGTTATACAGTCTTTAGTGTCTTCCTTAGACATTGGCGCCTTTTATCTGATAGGAAGGTGTGTAAGAAATGAGAGCTTTTTGGCCTGCTTTTTCTATTAGAAATTTGGAGGTGATCCAGAAGGAAAGAAATGAGGAAGAAGTATTAAGTATAATTTATGAAGAGAGATTACAGGAATTTACCAACTGCAGGCTCAGAAAGTGCAGCAGGGATTAGCGGAGCCATGATGACTACATAGAAATACTTGATGTATAATAGCATTGAAAAAAGGGTAGAATAATTTAAAATATTAAGGTTGAAGGTAGTAACAAATTACCAAGTAGTAACTAAGGACAGATAGGTATAAATTAAACATTAAGAAAAAAATCCTTGAACAATGAGATTAATCATTTTGGATATAATGGATACTTTTAAAAAAGAAGCTCTCTCGTGCAGAGAATGGAGACTAAACCTATGTGAGGTTTGTTATAGAGAGTCAGCTCCAGCAAGTCTGACGTTTACAGAAGGTGATAACCATCAAACCTTTCTTTTATAAGCCTTTTAGCTGTAGTTGTAATTAATTGTCCATCAGATACCTTTACTCAGCATTGTGCCTTTTAGGTACTCTACATTATTGACTGAAAATATACGGGATAGGTGTCAACAGCATAGTCTGCAATCCACAGAGCCAGAATCTGGAATAGTCTACAAAGAACATAGCATTTGGTTTTGAAATGCATAAGGAGATATAAGGCGGAGCCATTTTTTTTTTTTTTAACTTGTATGGAATATGTATCTTCTCTTTGCCCAATTTGTACCATTGAGGAGTGCCTGAATCTTGGGTAGACCTAGGATATGCAGTTACTCATGGAGCTGGTGCTATCTGCAGCCCTTGGACAACTAGGCAGCCATACCCCATCTTTTGGCCGTGCCCCTTCAGTCTCCTGAAGTCAGAGGACAAGAGCTTCTGACTTCAGTGACCTCTTTAAGATATTACAACTTCCTCTCTGCACCAAAACCATGGACTCCAGTTCTAATGAGGACTGACTTAACTCCAGACTCTGTGCAGAGTGCAGTCATTTCAGCTGTTTCTAAACTGAGATTTGGCATAGCAGAGAATTGTGAAAAGATGCTACATATTTCCAGTTTTCTCCTCTCCCTTGTCACTTTGTCTTTCCCCTTTCAGTTAAAGTTAGATATTCTTTTTTAATTTCTCAAGAATAAATAGTGCACCTAAATGAATCAGTTGATAGCTGCAGATCAGACTCTGCAATCAGTATTTTATTTAAGTAAAATAATTGAGTGGCAATTGATAATACATGACAGTTTAAGATTGCTTTAATTGCTTGGTTTCCCAGAACACTCCTAAAAAGAAAATTAATTCCTCCATTGTATTTTTCTGGTTACATGACCCTCATGGAAATAAATCCAGTGTGAAGAATTAATAGTGCTGCAAACAAAGTGTAGAAAGTGTTGAAGTTTTTGTCATAATCTTTGCACAGTTTCTACTTTTGAAGATAACATACCGCCTGCAATAAACTACCTTTCCTGGGGCTGGCATCAGTCAATGTGATAGATTACAGCTACTTCCCTCACTACTTGTATTAGTTTATACATTGCAGCCTGGGGCAGAAAGCAGGAGCTACTAAAGGAAAAGTCAGTGTGGAAGATACTGAGTTTGGAGTTTGCTTATGGATTTCCATATCTTTGGTGACTTAGTAGTCAGCAGACCTTCTTCTTCTGAACACCTTCAAAAAAATGTAGCTGTAAATATTAAATGCACTTTATTTTCTTTTTTTTAAAAAGACTAAGTGTCCCCAACAAGCATTCCTATTGTATATTAAGAAAATAAATACATAAAAAGAAGTTTTTCATAGGTTGCTCTAAGAACTCATATATCTTACTTTTTGCAGTTTGTTGCTGAAGAGACCCATGGCTCATTGGAGTGGTTTGGAAGCTGATAAAAAATAATTTTGTAATACAGACTAATAGTTCCTGGTGGACAGGTATCCACATCATGAACCAGTCCACGGCAATTGCATCTAAACGGTGTGTTTATTGTCCAGCTCTTGCAGAAAGAACCGAGTGACCTCTTGCTCATAAGAAAAGCCTTTTCTCAGACAAAGCTGTGGATAATTGTGGGTGGACATTTCTTCTCTGGTTGGCGTGGCTTTTATTTTTACATTTTGTGTTGTATTTCATCTTCACTCTCAGGGTGTCAGGCCAGCAAATTTCACAAACCCTAAGATGCAACATATGTCTAATTTCTAATGGATATTCTCTATTGGGAGAACTTTTCTTCTTCACTGAGCATTTTTATTTCTACAATATGAAGGCCACAATGTCAGGTATTTCATTATCTCTATTTGTATTTATTCTTTTGGGGTCTTTCATGCATTTATTATTGTGCCATCTGATTACCTCATAAACATAAGTGAATTTACCTCGGAATGGATTCCTTAATTCAACTCGAGGAAGCTGGGACAGATCAGTTGGCCAAAAATCCCACAAAAACCTTTCTAGCATAGCAGAAAACAGAAGGAATATCTCTAGCCTGTGAGTTTCTTTCATATATAACCCATGGGTTTGTTGGAAACACAAGGTTATTGATCTTTCTTTAGTCTAAGTAGCTAGAAACTTGGTTGTGGGAGAGCAAAAGGTTGGATTTGTAGTGTGGGTTCAGATACTTTCTTCTGTAACATTGACAAAATAAATGCATAAACTAAGAAGTGTAAAGAATAAGTATTAGGTGCAGCCAGTCTAATGCATTTTTGGTGTTATTGCTTCCAAATAATGCATTATAACATTCTATAGACTTGCACCAGCTGTGTTAACAAAGTGCGGTAACATCAGACACCGAGAGAAGGGAAATCAAATTGTGTCATGCCCCCTTTTGAAGAGCAGAACTGATGTTCTCCCTCCCACTCGGGAGAGTAATGACATCTCTTCCCTCTTCATTTTCTTGGTTTGTGGATCTCCCTTCAGCTTTCCCTCTTTGTGGGCAACTCACTATCAGGGACTTTATGAGTGTCTAGGGGAAGAGGAGAGAGGTGGGGATGAAGGAAGGGCAGGGCACTGCAGAATATGGAAATGCACGTGCTCTCCTCCACCACGGATGATTTTTGAAACATTTCTCCATTTGCTCTGCACCTTGACTTTGTTGTGTAATTCCTTTGTTCCCCATACAAGTGTCACCTCTCGGTTTTCTGACGAGAGCTATTCTTGCCCTTGCTCTGCCTGATATCAAACTGTCATGCCATTAACTTGAAGGCAAAATGGAATCAGTGCAGCTTTTTTAATGAAAACTAAGCAAGGCAAACTGGTTTTTGGTTTTTTTTTTTTTTGGTTGCTTGGTTGCTTGCTTGTTATCAGAACATATCAGTGTTCCTGCTTATCTTGCACCAGAGTGTTTAGCCAGGGAAAAAAAGCCTGAGATTTAAGGTCTGTTTTGTGCTACTGTAGACAGAAATAGGCTGTGTTTGTATCTCTGCAATCTGCTAAGCCTCAAATGCTCATTTAACACCTGGTGTATGTTGGGGGCAAGTTAGATCTTAAAATTATTAGTGTATCTATATATACAGTTACTATTTATACAGGTGGGTACATTTGTGGTACACAAGAATACTTGTGTATATGTGCCTGTATAAATACTCACAGGTACATGCATTTGTGAAGTCACATACCTTTACAAACTACTGAATTTAAATTAAATTTTGGATGTAAATTAATTTGAAGTACAAAATCATGGTTAGTAACATGGACTTTTTACATGATCTTTGATACTTTATTGTATGCCACATTTTCCCAAATATAAAGTAAGGATACCTACTTAAAAACAGAACTGTTGGTGACATTAACACGTCTCCTATTTCCAGATGTAAATGGTTTTAAAAAGGGCAAAGCACCTCTTCCTGTCATTTGTATTATTATATTTCCCTGAGACTACAGTCCAGGTCTGACCTTCAGCACAGACTGGGAACTGATAAAGTTCCCGTGAAAGAAAATATCTGCCTTAAACAGTCTTCAATCTCTATAAAGGCAAAAACTGAGGGATATAGAGTACATGGGAGGTAGTGATAGCAATGCATGTTTGCAGGCTATCTGATTGTCGTGGTTTAATCTGGCAGGCAGCCAAATACCACGCAGCCGCTCACTCACTCCCCCCCCCAACCCTCGGCAGGGTGGGGAGAGAATTGTAAGGGTAAGAGTGAGAAAAACTCGTGGGTTGAGATGAACACAGTTTAACAGAACAGAAAAGGGAAAATAATAATAATAATGATAGAATATACAAAATGAGTGAGGCACAATGCAATTGCTCACCACCCGTGCTGACCGATAACCAAGTAGCGATCGGTACTTCCTGGATCACGCCTACCGTTCATATACTGAGCATGACGTCACATGGTATGGAATACCCCATTGGCCAGCCGGGCTGGCTGTCCTGATTATGTTCCCTCCCATCTTGTGTACCTAGTTCAGTCAGCAGGCATGGGAGCTGTCCTTGGACTAGGAGGGCACTTAGCAACAACTGAAAACATCAGCGTGTTATCAACATTCTTCTCATACTAAATCCAAAACACAGCACTAGGAAGAAATTTAACCCTATCCCAGCTGAAACCAGGACACTGATCCAGATGTAGGGTTGCGAAGCTTCAGAGAAAGGGTGTAGTGCAAGAGGTGGCTAAAAGGTCCTAACACATCTCACAGTAATGTCCTGTTGCCCCCGCACGCCTTACACATTGTTGATAGTATCAGTGATAATGACGCCTATCATTAACATAGTCTGTCAAGACATGTCTTCAAATGAGTTTTGATGGCTGCTGGTGGGAAGACACATGATGGGGGTGGTAGAGAAGGTGAGTTGGAGTTCTTATGTCCAATTCATTCAAGTAGATGATTAAAATAAATAGTAACCACGTGTGTATCTGATCTGTGAGATGTCCATTAGAGTGGACAAGGGCAAGCGAGCTGCAGTAAATACATTGACACTTTTTCCACTCTTTGTCAGTCCTGCAGTAGAAGGTGTTTCTGCCTCTTATTCAAACATGCAGAGCAATTTGGTCTCCCCACCCACCAGCCTTGCCCTCTTCACTACACAGAAATTTGCACCGAAGACGGCATGGTAGGTTAAACATGTCATTGGGTTATTACTCACGTAGCGCACAATGAATAATATTACTAGCTGGCTGGTTCCAGCATCTCTTTTTAGTCATCCCTGTTGAGATGTCCTCTGCAATGGCCTCACCTCTGCCTGATGAGCTCGAGGCATCTCGCTTTCCACAGCCTCTCCATTTGTTTTTTGGTGGACAGGAACACTGTTCACGCTATGTTTCTTGAGCCCGCTGTCCCCAGGTAGATGCTGGATTAGCATGCTGAAGCTCCTCCGAACAACTATTTTAATTATGCAGTGCAGTGCTACACTTCCTGAGACGACACCGACCTCTAAGACAGCAAAATAGAGAGGAAGCGCGCGCAGGCCAGCAAGAGGGAGAGAGAAACTCCCCACACTGGCTGTCGTTCAGTCCCAGAGGAGATCTAACTCAGTTTGTAATTGCTGTTCTGGATAGCTTCTGCCCTCAAAACAATTTTCTGCTGGTCTGTTTTTGCTTAGGCTGAATCTGTTTGATATATAGAATGTCATTTTTTTCTCCCCAGCCATAGACAAGAGAAAAATATTTATTGAAAGGCTGTTGCAGCAAGATTTAGTTTTTGCCCATCTAGCATCAGAGAAACTTACTCACTTTTTATACGATTTTTTCTCTTTCCATTCCTTCCGCTATCTCGCAGAAGAGAATGGGAATAGATGAACACCATGCTCTGATTAGTCTTTCTGTGTGCTCTGGATCTGTGGTTCACACATGCTGGACCACAGGGTAGGAGATGTGCCAAGGATATTGCAGATGGGACAATACACGAGAAGAATCTCAACATCTCTTTGGTAAAGCGTGCCAGACACTACAAAGGGTTTTTTTCGTTTTGTTTTGTTTCGTTTTGTTTTGTTTTGTTTTGTTTTCTCCAAAGATAACAAACACTATGGTTTTGTTTTGCTTTATTTTGTTTTGGAGTGCTTCTGTATACAGAACTACACAGGTGGACATTTTATTACATCTTTCAGAATCTCCTTCAAGTTTGTTTTATAGTTCTCCTGGCTGTTTATTGTAGAGTGGATGATGGGGCAGAATGAGACCTCTCTTGTAGAATTCAGCATCTCCTGAACATTGAGTCAACAATTAATTTAGAAGTTAATTTGTAGTCCTTCAAAAAAGGATGGATGGTTTGTGAGTACACACAAAAGCACGTGGGCTAAATAGGATAGACCAGTGATATTTCTGATCCCATTTTTTTATACAAACCTAAGGCAAACGTTCTTAGAAATAAGTGTGACTCTTCCCTTGAGGACTTGAGCTGACATTGATAAAGGATGCTGGGATCTGGCTAAATACGAGAGAGAAATTATTGACAGTGCATGCTTGTTCTGTGTCCTTTCGAGCAGAGCGTGTTTCCTCTCTCTGGTTTATTTAACTCCATTCTCATGGCTGGAGTACAGAAGTGTCCTTAGAATATCATTAAGGTCAGGGCGATGTTAGAAGTTTTCAATGTGGATAAATCTTCACCCCACTAAGCGTGAGAGTGGAAGAGAGAGGAGGTTTACTTATTTGCTGGGTTGGCAAATACCTCAGTAATGTTCATCCCATGGGGAAGTGGGCTGCTGAGATTTATGATTAGATTGTTCCCTTCTTGGTAACAATGTCTTGCTCCCAGATTAATTTTTAAAATGTTGAAATTGTGGTCTTGTTAAAGTAAAACATAGGAAATGTAAATTTCTAGTTCATTTGCAAAATCATATTTCCAACGGTTTCTGTTCTGGAGTTGGAATTTCAGATTTTTTCCAAACTCTCAGTACTTTGCAGTACTTATTCACTTACTGAGTCAGGTTAAATTACTCAAATAATCCTGCGATTTTAACCTAGTACTTTCTGTTAAGAAGTTTCCAAACTAAATTTTTGGGATGAGAGTTAATCCTCCAGATCTTTAGGGTCCCAAACTCTTTCATTTCTCTGGTTTTCTTGTCGGCATGGCTTGTGTATTGACACTTCTCTGCTTTTTTGGTCATCATTAGTTACTGCCATTTCTCTTTGCCATCTCTGATTTTACTGATGACTAGTCTTAATTCTTTTTGTTCCAGCATGGATGACATTAAATCCTGTATTCTAATCTGTACAATGGATTTCTCCTTTGGGGGAAAAAAAAAAAAAAAAAAAAAAGAGGATTTAGATGAAACAATTTAAATTGGTCTCCCTCTTGCTGCCGAATGTGGGGAGTGAATTGTTGCCAGACAGGAAAGGCTGCTGTTGATTAAAACCCAAGAAACTCCAGCCTAGTTAGCTGGCAGGGAGACAGCATTTTTGGAACCCTAGCTGGCTGTTGTACTCCAAGGTTCCGTGGAGTCAAAAGGATTTATGAGAAGTTGTATTTCACTGTGAATTCTGCATAGTATGTTCAAACGCGGGAAACCAAAGACAATCTGATTCTGCTAACAAACTCTGATGCCTGGTAAGTTCAGAGGTACTTCATGATAGAGCTAACCTGGCAAGAAGGAGCAGGAACAGAGCTTGTAGGTATATTCCATTATGGAAGGTCTTTATTTCTGGCTATTTTTCTTTCTTCTATTTTTTCTTCTGTTTTGCTTACATATATCAGGGACTTTTAAACTTCACATTGCCAGGTTAAATTATTCAACAGATTCCTTGCTTCAGGTCAGATTGCTTTGCGCTCTGTGCTTTTCAACTCACCCCTGTTTGTTTTTCCTTAAATACAATAGTCGCATTTTTTCCTTGCTAACAACTCAGCGGCTGGCTTTAACTAATGCATATTTGCGAAACAATAATTTTAAGTGTTGTTACAATGTTATGAAAAAGATCTATACTCTGCAGCAGCAGATGGTTGTTTCGGCCCAAGTACCTAGATATAAATGGCAAATCTGAAACAGCACTGTTCATATGCAGCATTGAATTTCCTTTCTCATTCTTCCCTTCTTGTCATAATATCTTGGGATCAGGAGGCAGAAAGCTCAACTCCTTGTGGTTAAATTAGCAGAGGAAGACCCTATAAGGAGTCAATATATCATCTGATCTTTTGCAGACCGAACTGCCCACTTGTTTTCTTCCAGTGGAAATACTTGGAGGGGTGGGGGCATGTATAACTCATAAAATAATAGAATCATAGAATCACTAAGGTTGGAAAAGACCTCTAAGATCATTGAGTGCAACCGTCAACCCAACCCCCCCATGCCCACTAAACCATGTCCCCAAGCGCCTCATCTACACGTCTTTTAAATCCCTCCAGGGATGGGGACTCCACCACTGCCCTGGGCAGCCTGTGCCAAGGCCTGACCACTCTTTCAGGAAAGAATTTTTTCCTAATGTCCAATCTAAATCTCCCTTGGCACAACTTGAGGCCGTTTCCTCTCACCCTATCGCTTGTTACTTGGGAGAAGAGACCAACCCCATCTCGCTACAACCTCCCTTCAGGTAGTTGTAGAGCGCGATGAGGTCTCCCCTCAGCCTCCTCTTCTCCAGGCTGAACAACCCCAGTTCCCTCAGCCGCTCCTCATCAGACTTGTGCTCCAGGCCCTTCCCCAGCTTCGTTGCCCTTCTCTGGACACGCTCCAGCCCCTCAATGTCCTTCTTGGAGTGAGGGGCCCAAAACTGAACACAGTACTCAAGGTGCGGCCTCACCAGTGCCCAGTACAGGGGCACGATCCCCTCCCGGCTCCTGCTGGCCACACGACTTCTGATACAGGCCAGGATGCTGTTGGCCTTCTTGGCCACCTGGGCACACTGCCGGCTCATGTTCAGCCGGAATATTCAATATATTGCAATAACCTCTATTTAATCAAATGTATGTGCAAAAACATGTTCATGAGTTTGAAGTTGCATTCACTTAAAGTGCTGTAAAAGAAGCAGAACAAAATAAAACAGACTGACTGAAGAATAGAAAGAATTTTGTTTATGTTGCAAAGCAACAGAAACCAAAGACTGATGTCAGTAGCAATTCAGCCAAGAGAGACAAATGAGCATTCTGGGCTTTTTTAGTATTATTATTTGTTTGTTTAACTTTTTCTTAATCATCTTTTACTAAGCAGCTAAATGAGAGCAGAACAACACATTAAAGTTATTTCTCAATTCTTCACATTTTGCTAAACTTTAGCTTTCTCCTTTCAAAGATTTTTACAAAACCCAAAAAATTCCCCCACCCAGAAAAATCACAACTAATTTCTCCTCATTTCCTGGCAATGATTTACTACCATAGTGCTCAAGTGCAATCTCAAGTTACTTAAACTTCATTGCTTTTACAAAATATCCTGCAGTATTTACAAGTTATGAATAATACCATACATAATTAAAGCTTCATTATGCTTGACAAGTGAATGAATGAAGTGCATTTTGTGATGCATTACCCAATCTTTGGTTGGGGATTTTGGTTTTTTGTTTTATTACGATTTCTCACAGCTTTTTAAACACTTTGTTTCTCCTATTTGTTCAGTTATTCAACAATTCAGTATATTCTAGAATTCACAATGGGACTCCAGGTTTCATTGCAAATTAATGCAATTCTATTGCATTATATGATTAAATGTTATGCCACTTGTGTTCTCATAACAAACTTCAGTAGAAGGGCGTGGATTCATTTTGCACCATTTTCTAAATTTGCCAGTAGGGAAGCTGAGGTCTTTAAAAGTGGGGTGGAAGCAATTGGACCTTTTGGCATGATGGACTAGAGTTGCAGCAGAACCCAAGCAGATAAATTAATTACTGTGCAATTAGCCTCAGGAGAAGCAGATTCTTAAGAAATGTTTTCAATGCTTCAGAAAGCATCCAGTGCTGAGTTCCTCAGTACAAGGATACACCGACATACTGTTGGTCAGACAATCTGTGGAGTCTCCATCTGTGGAGATATACAAAACCAAGTGGACATGGCCCTGAGCAACCTTCTTTAATTGACTGCTCTGAGCAGGGGTGTTGGACTAAATGATTTCCAGAGGTTCCTGCGAACCTCAATGTTTCTGTGATTCTGGGATTTGTACAGCTTAACAAAATGCATCCAGTTTGAATATATCTTTTTTTCTGCTCTGCTAATGTTGCCTTAGTGGTAGTACATTCATCAGTATCTGTATTATTATACCTATTATTGCTAGATTAATTCTTTTTATAAGAGCCAGTGTCATATGAAGTCAACATATGCTCACGTTTGCTCTTGTATATGGTAAGTGTTCAGAAATGAGTGAAACAAACTCACTGGCTATTTGCTGTGTTTTAACTCAGAAAATTTCAGTGCTGAATCTAGTTACTTTTTTTTTTTTTAAAAAACACCTGAAAATGTATAAATGAATCCATTCATCAAACAGGTCTTTCCTTATTGCCTTACAAATTCTATGAGTTTTTGATCATATCTCCATCAGTTTACGAATAATATTTTATCAGATGGATGCTATGCTGAAAGATGTCTTTTTTATGTATAAGAACCCGCACTCTGGAATGAATGGCCTGCATCAAAAATAACATTTTTAGAAAAAAAAAGGTTTGCTGCTGTTGTTTTTATTGTTTTTTTCTTTCTTAGTCCTCCACAATTCTGAAAAGCAACTATATAATCTGATCATTCTACTTGTTTCTTACAGAAACTTGAGTCAAACGGCTGACTTAGATCCAGCAAACCATGGCTTTGTTTAAGGGGATTTTTGATTTCTATGGGAGCATTATAACTTTTTCTTCTAATTCTATACAGACATGGTTTTCTGTTTTTGTTTTTTTTTCTTTGCAAATGCTTGACTGTGGAACATGCCTTGGATATTACCCATTCATCATTAATGTTAGACTTTCTGTCTTTTCAGAGTGACATGTTGGATGTGAACCAGATCATTAAAGACCTGGCCTCCGTGGTGCATGAGCAAGGAGACACAATAGGTAGGTAACCCTGGTAAAGTATGAGCTTTGTTACCCTCCTGCACCATTCCAATATGACGTTGTGTGTTCCCTTACGAGCAGCTGTTTGTGGATGCTGTGATTATTTTTCCTGTGTTTTGGGCCTTTTGTACATCCAGTGATGTTTTGATCTGACAAGCTGCCCTGTGCAATAGGGCTCTTTATATTAAGGATAGTTAGCTGGTACATTTGGCATAAAATAGAATTCTCAGTGAGCTTAATCCATTTCTCTTTGATTGTAAAAAGGAAGAATATATAACATTAACTGGAAAGGGATCCAATTCTTCCTTTCTACCTGGAACTGTAATTAAAAAACAATAGTAGTAGCAATTATTGTTATGATTATTGATGGTGGTGGAGAAAATTAAGCAGCTTGCTTCTACTAAATGGAATTTTCTTTCCACATTGCAGGGTGTGTCTGATTAAATTTACAATAGCCTAACATCTTGATGTGCTCACATGCTTAGTCTGAAGCTTCTGCCCATTAGTTGACCTCCTCTTGCTCTCCACCTACCAGTGGCTAGGAGTGTGGTGGAGAAAACTTGGCAAAAGAGATAAGAGTAACCCCTAGTATTATCTTTAAGTAACCTATCACTGACAGCCACCACTTTTCGTGAATAGAGGGATAAGACACAGTAGATCTGCTCCTTCTAAATTTCCCCTGACCCTTGTCTTTGTCACTGCGTTCTTCTGATGCAGCTAAGAACAATCAGACTTTTTTCTGTATCTCTCAGTTTGTGTATGTATGATAATACTGTGCAGTGATTCAGAAGCAACTGTCTACTTCCCAATTTGAGAGCTAACTGTCCTAAAGCCACGTTGAGGGACCTAAGCTCCAGAGAAGCAAGATATGTGGAGGTATTTCTAACCTGCAGCACTCAGCTGGAGTTCTCACTGGAGCTCCTGGGAGTTGGATCAAGTCCTAAGACAGCCATCTGTAGATCATAAAAGAAGAAACTCTTCTCTGCTGTTTATTAATCACTCTGGATTTCTTTGCCAAGCTCATACCTCTGCAAGTTTCCATTAGCATAAGATATCTGTTTTCACACTGAAATGAGCTAGCTGCATCCCACTGAGAAACACCACTCAGGTTCACAGGTGCAGAAAAAAATCAAGATGATATCTAAACCCAACTTTTTATAATTTTTTTTTAATTATTTTATTTATGCTTGTTTGGAAGCTCATTTTTGTACATAGATAACTTTGGATCCTGATTGATCTCCTAAAAGCACATCAGATGTTAATGCCCTGAGGGACAGGACAACATACATCGGCTAGCTTCAAGATCCATGTAACTCCTTTTCTTAAGGCAATATTTAGTATTTTAAGATGTTGCCCATGCATAGAAGCGACCCCAGTATTAACCTGCCTGTGAGGATGTTTTGTCTTTGAGCCAGCATAAGGTTTTTGTTGCTTTTATATCTGACATGTTCTTTCTTCTTCCTGTTTCACTGCAGCAGATTTTTAATAGTTTCTTTAGGGGTATCTTTTCAGCCTGGCAGCCAGTCAAGGTATCTTCCCAACCAATCGCTGAAAAGTCCCACTGTTTATCTTTTGACATTCATATTACACAGAAGTAAGTGAGATTACGAATCAGGAGTTAAAGGGAGTTGAACCCCCCTCAGTGAAAATTCAAAAGCAATGATGATAGGAGACAGTTCTCTTGGCACTTGTTTTATTTTTTTTCATGCATTCCTCTTACATCCATGAAATGAAAGCTCTGTGTGTGCCTGTTTAGAAAACACAGGGAAAACACGTAACCAGGGAATGTGAGATGTGCCACTCAGCAAAATGCTCCCGGGGCTGTAGAGCAAACCACTCTCCGGTTCACCTGAGCTGGGGAGAATTAATGGGAAGAGCTGGTCTATGCATGGCACAAACAGAGTAACCCATACTTCTTACAAAAACCTAAAAGTAGTTTTGCTAGCCTGTGAGCCAGTTCCTTAATGAAAACATCCATAACACTCCCTAGGGTAGAGAGCAATTTTTGTCACACAAGGAGGAAATAGATGAGGAGAAATGTAGAGCCGGGGCAGCATATCTCTGTTATTTTTTTTCTTCTGCAAATAAGCCCCATGCCTATGTTCCTAGTCATGGCGTCTCTTTGATATGAATATTTAACTAAGCATTACAGTATCAGTGAATCCATGCCCTCAAATGCAAAACAAGCTATTGGCCTAGGTTACCTTTGAATAATCAGAAAGAGTGTTTTCAACAGAGTCTTACAGGAGTTCTTGGCAAAAGCATCCCTATGCACCTTCATCACACAGGGTGCCGGTGAGGGGAAAGGGTGCGAGGAGGAGGGCACTAATAGGAGAAATCAATAATTGGCTGTGGAATCGGTGTTGGCGATATAGAATCATAGAATCATTAAGGTTGGAAAAGACCTCTAAGATCATCGAGTCCAACCGTCAACCCNATGGGACCCTGTTTACATCTGCTTTGGAGAGATGGGATCCACCTCACTAGGCAGGGCAAAACTATTCTTGCCAATAGGATGGCTGACCTCATAAGGAGGGCTTTAAACTAGGAATGATGTGGCAGGGACAGGGCAACCAGCAGTCCTGTGAGGGAGCAATGGATTGGACTGCTGCACAGAGGGCATGGGATGGTGTTGCAGGAAGGGTTCACAAAGTCATCACAATGTGGCCTGGGCAGGGTCACCTCCAGCACTTGCATGTAGGCAGCAAGGTGCCTACAAGAGACCACTGTGGACACATATCTCTCCAGGAACTCAACACGCTGGGGTGCATCTCTAAAGTGCCTGTACACTAATGCACACAGTATGGGGAATAAACATAAGGAGTTAGAGATCTGCGTGCAGTTGCAGGGCTACGATTTTGTTGGAATAATGGAGGCGTAGTGGGTTGGCTCCCATGATGAGTCTTGCATTGGAGGACAGGATAGGAAGACGAGAAGGAAGAGTTGCCCTTTATGTAAGAGAGCAGCTGGAGTGCATGGGGCTATGCCTGGGGGTGGATGAGGAGCTGATGGAGAGTTTATGGGTTAGGATTAAAAAGAAGGCAGGCAAAGCGGATGAGGCCTTCTACAGACACATAGGAACAGCCTCATGTTTGCAGGCTCTGGTCCTCGTGGGGGACTTCAACCATGCCAATATCTGTTGGAGGGACAACAGAGTAGGGCATAAATAATCCAGGAGGTTCTGGAGTGCATTGATAATAACTTTGGGGATCTGATGTACAAATGGCAAGATCTCAAGATAGCTAGAAGAGGGCCATCTCCACTGCTAAACTTTACTCTCATGGTAGCAGAAGGGTTCTTCAGCCAAAGCATCCAAGACAAGGATTAAGGATTCAGTACTGTGAGAAGTAAATTACTTTGGGGATGATTGCTAGAGCAACAGTCACTCCTCTCCATGCTCATAGACACTCAACTGAACTACAAATGCCTCAACAGCTTGAAACATCCCCAGAGTTTCATACTGAACATCGCTATTTCACATGTGCAAGCTTGTTCTTTCATTGGCCATCCTGGCTTAAATAGACATAGTTCCATGAAATCAATTTTATAACTGGTGTTAGGGAGAAGAGAATCCTTAAATCCCCAGTTCCTCTGAAGAAAGTGTCAACAACACAGTTGCCAGTATTTGTATTAGTACTTGATGAAGGCAAGTGCGTATTTGTCCACATCTGTAGGCTTCTGTTTGTCTTGTAACAGAGAATAAAGATGACCTGAATAATACACTTACTGCTTTTTTTTTTGCCCACAGCAAAAGAAAATGCTGTTCTGTTTTTGTTTTAGAAGAGCTGTTTTTCCATCCTACCTGTGTATGCAACCTTACTAGTTATGCCAAAATAACACGCAAGATCTACATCCCTTATCTAAACTGCTCTAATTCAACTTTCACCATTTATATCACTGTTTGCAGCTCCATCACATTTCCCAAAGCCACAAGGAAAGAACCACATTGTTCTGAAAACATTTTACACTTTTAAAAGACTCAGGTTTCTTTCTCCGTTGGACAGTTGTAGAACCAACCTTCTGCCAGTGTATCTGTAACCCCCCCAATTCCCTAAAATGGAAAGAAATTCCAAGATCACATACCAGCCACCTATTTTAAGATTACAGCAGGAGACACAGCAACTAATTTACCGGTCCTCTACCTCTTTGTCCAGACCAAATGTATACAAATCTATGTTTGCACAGCAAATCCCGCTTGCTGGAAGAAGACCCCACTGCATCAAGCAAAAGACTTCCTCAGACTTTCTTTTTCTTCCGTTTCTTATCCAGGCTTAGATCTTGGTTCTGCTAACCTTGCACTTCACTCCTGAAGTCTGGGCATTTTATATTTGAAAATAATAGACTGAAGAAACTTCATATCATCATCTAAAGTGGATGTTCCCTCGCTTTACAAACATCACTACATCTCTCTGTCAGGCTAGAGCCCACAGACCTGCCAAGATAAATATAAACAAGGCAGGTGGTGCTTTCCTTCAGTCTCGAAAGATCTTCCTGATGGTGTCAATATATTTAGTCCTCAAGTAATGCTGGTGTTCACTGACATACCACATCATCATTATTGCCTAATGATAATAATAATAATAAACCTCCTTAAAAGTAAACTATATTTGCATGAATGCAAATGTCTTGCTTATTTTAGAAGCTTTTGAACGTGAGGAGGTTTTTTTAGGTTTGGGGTTTTTTTCATTAGGTTTTTTCGCCTGTGAAATCAGTTCAGTTTTGTTGCTTGTTTTATCACTGCTGCCTTTCTGACCTGAAGGCTGGTTTAACACGTAGACACTGTCAAGAGCCAAGAGGGTCCATTAATACCCTTCCACACGTGTCCTCCTCCAGTCTGACTGCCTGAATGGCACAGCCAAGAGTCTGTTGTCAGATACGCTACTGCAAAGCGAGCTGGGAAGTCGTTCAACTAGATCCTTAACTAAACTCTCCTGAGTTATGTGTCTCAGTTGGGACATCTGCAGAAAATGAACACATCTTGAGAGTGGTCCCTGAATACCTGAATGTAACAGCTTTAATATCTGCGTTCAGTTGAATGGGGGCTGCAAAGTCTCTCATTTGGTTAAGTTTCCTAAGTGATCTCAGAGGAGGCTATTATGTGAATGGGTACATTTATGTTCTTATTGGTTCCTGATGAATTGGGAAATCTTCTCTTGGCTCTCTTGCTTTCAGCCACTTGTTGAGACACAGTTACATGTCAATACAGAGCACAGCCCATGCAGGAAGGGTACACTGGGGTATTTCTGAACCAGTGATAATCTATTCCACTTCCCATTCACTTCCCAAGAAACCTTCAATTTCTTTGTTCATCCTAGGTAAATACCCTGTCATCAGTTTGTTGTTCTCTTATCTAAATCTGATGAAGCCCGCCCCAGCTGCTGAAATCTCATAGTCTTACTACCCTTAGTTGCCTTGTAGGACACGATTTTAAGGTCAAGGGGTTTTGTATACCACTGGCCTTGCGCTCCCTGTTTATCTGGACTGCAGCACTCCACTATCACTTTTCACACGTCCTTGACTTCAGACAGCACTGAAGAGTCTGTAAGGTGCTCGGTTTCATGTTAGGCACAGGTTGATGATCACTGGTACAACTGAATTGTTGGAATCAGGTATGGGCTACCATGATCTCTGACCAACTCATTTTATTTGAGATAATAGGCAGCACAAAAAATGAGTGAGCTTTTGTGCTTCTTTCCTGTTTCTGCTCTCTGTGAGTATGAGTTTTGTGTCTTCCCTTGCTGTACATGGACTTCTACGTTTAGCTCTAGTGCTGACAGTGCTGGTAAGACAGCACATGCTGGTTTATAAGGAAAAGAATAATAGGTGACTCTACATTTGCAAATTTACTAACACCTAAAGATTTGTCTATTGTTCTGTGTTTGACCCTCATAATGGGATTGAGCTGGTTTACTTGCAGTTAATGAGCCAGCTAATTTGTATAAGAAACAAGGCTCTTCCTTTTATGAGGTTTATTGCAACCAGTAGGATTCTTCTCACACCAATTTATCTGAAGTAATTTTTGGGAAGTTGGAACTGCCATGCTCTCAATTTCCAGTAATGTTGCAATTGAGCAGTAAATGTCATAAAGGCAGAAGCTACCCAGGTGGTTGGTTTATTTCTGCTGGGAGGTGTTATAGTCCGCCACAGACAGACTGTGTTTGGGAGGCCATGGCTTGAGTAGGTTAAGTAAATCAAATGAGCCATGTAAAGCAAAAGAGGTCAAGCAAGTTGTAAATATCAGTGGCTTTACTTTCCAAGACAGTAAGCAGAAATAAAGTATATTTATTTCTATGAATCAACACCCCCATCATCCTCATTTATTCCTGTGAGAAACTCAGATTGACACTTCTTTCATCAGTTGTCTGAGCTATAGGACTTGATAGCTTATGTGCTCAGCTGCGTGATGGAGGTGAGTGTTGTGTTAATTGTAGACAAAAGTGGACTTCTGAAAAATGCTGCTTGCAAGTGAAATTAAGGTATTTATCCAAATGGTGTCAATTAATTAACTGGATTTGGAAAACCAAATATAATTATTTTGATCTTTTCTTTCTTTTTTGTCATTTTAAAGAAACATAATTTATTGCAGTTTGAAATAATATTTTCTTTAACTTGGATGTCTTATATAATTAAAAAAAAAAATGTTGAGTTTACATCACAAAGAAAAAGAAAGAGCATGGCACAAACGAGTAGCTGGAATTTCCCAATCAAAGCTATATTGAGTGTTGTTTGCCTCTTTAAATTACTTTCAGAGATCATGTTGGAAAAAAAGAAAATCTGACATGCCCATAAATTTCTGCACAAAAAATATTCTGTTAAAATACCTTTTTCATCAGAAAAAGAAGGAAATGGAAAAAAAAAAGAAAAGTGAATCAGATCCATTGCCATGATGTAATATCCTCCCATGTGCAAATTTTGTGGGATTAAAACTAGAGACTTGGATTACCCAGAGCCATATGAGAACATCGTATGGGAACCGTGGATACCTCAGATAGCTGAAAGCGTACACCAAGCACTGAGGGCAGAGGCCATACCATGCACCCTCAGGAAACTTTTCATACGCTGACTCTTCTCCTGTGGTAAATATCAGTAATTTGAGACCAGTTGTCTCTGAAAGAACGAACGGTAAATTGCTTTGCATCTACTAAAGCAGTAATATTTCTGCACTCTGCCATTTAGCGCAGAGCAGATGATATGAGGTACCTTATTCTCTGGTAGGATGTGCTCTTTTCCAATAGATATACATAGGACAACGGTTGAATTTTAAATCCCTGGAAGATGTATCCTGGCAGGCATGGTAAACCTCTGGCAGGGTGATACCATTTTTCAGTGCATACATATGTAGCAGATTCTTGACATTTCCAAGATGTGTTTCAAGGACAGCGTAAATCACTCAGGAGATGAAGTGTTGTAAATTTATGCTGGTGTTCAGCCATTGCCTTATAGACACTTTTATTCATACAGAGTAGGGCTTTGGGCTGTTGGCCGAAGAAAGCCAGGAGGAAGAGCTGGTTATGCCATTTTAGGGTAGTTTAAATAGTCTTTCCAGGCCTACCTGGAAAGTTAGGGTGAGTGGTTGTTCAGTGCCTCAATCCTTACCTCTGAGGGTCATGGTGTGTTACTGTGTGGAAGAATTAGAGCTCTGCTAAAATCAAATAGAAAGCTAGGTGCTATCTGCCTTTTGTTGGAAGCAATAACCATGACTCCTGATGACTCACAGAGCTACAAATTGTATTTCATTGCACCAATCTAAGGCAATGTGACCCATTTAGCCTTAGTTTAGCATATGGGCAAGATTATTTTATAAATCCTCTCGTGTGTGGAATTTATAACTTGACATTTACATTGAAATTTGCAAATGACCAACCCTAAGCCATTTTAAACTTCACTCCAGAAGAACTGCCGTAGTTTTCCTTCCCCTTAACATCCACAATTGTGCCCTTTTGTTCGTGGGATGAGACTCACTTAAAACTCTCCAAGTACATGACAATTAGAAGGGGCAAAATTCTTTTTTATGCTGAAAGCAATTTCACCGCAAATTTAGCTTTTAATTAGGAAATAAACCATTAAACATTACAAAAATACTCCTTTTTTTTTTGTTTGTGCTTCTCAGTATGTTGTATTGATTATTTTTAGTCAGAAGCTATAGTGATAAAAGAGGGTTAAGCTTATTAAAGTGCTAAAAATAAAAGCATACTGTGAAACTTAAAGGGGCCCATTTTTGTTACTGCCAAGTGGGAGCATTTTAAAATTCTCGTTCACAAGCTCACTTTCCTGTCTTTCAAGGGGTTTTACTGAAAATGTTGCCTCGTGAAACCAGTCCATTGTGGCCGCTAGAAAGACTCAGGTCATATGAGTGATTCCTTGATACATTAGGACAAAACCCCCACTCCAGCCACTGTCACTCCGGTAATTTCACATGTAAGACTCCTGTGGGTCATTAGCAGGGCTTGATCTCAGAAGACAGGTAAATAGAGAGGGTTGAAAGATACCTCTTGGGATCATCATGATTTCTATCTCTGTGTGACAAGTATGTCATAAAATCATATCAAATTACACCTAAAAGCTGGTTAGCTCTGCCACCTTCAGTACTCCTATTGAAAGGATGTGCTATAGCTGGAAAATTAGAAATATTTTCCTAATTCCTTGGTGCATTTGTTTGCAACCACCATCTGCTGTGGTGCAGCCCTGTCCCTCAGTTTAATAAAATGGCGATAATATTGCCTTCAGGTTTTTGTTCGTTTTCAAACTGTACCATAAATTTGTCATCACAGACTGAGGACAGAAAATTGTTGTGGGATTCAGGCTCTTTGGAAAATCCCAGAGCCAGGGCTGGGTTATCTCACTTATTTGGGAACAGAGTCACTGTTCCTTCATACCAAAGCCAAAGGAGAAAGGAAAAGGCAGACCCCTCCAGCAGGTTTTTTCAGTCTACCTAGGATCCTACCATCCCTCTGGAAATACTTGCCTTTCCATCCCCAGGCAAGGTACCTTTGCAAGGAGCCTGAAAGTGAGCAAGGTGAAACTGTGAACCATCACTAGCATTCAGCAAAGATGCACTGAAATAGCTGTGAATGACACATTCATCATTGACTTATTAACATCATTGACTTATTACTTACTTCCTTGTGACTTGACCCAAATTCTCTTTCCTTCCCCTGCTTTCTGGTGTTAATAAGCAGAAATATCTAGTTAAATTGTGTTACACATTTATGTCTCATTTTTACAGAGTTTTAGAGATGGTTTGGTGGGTTTTGTTTGTTTTAGTTTTTCCCCTTGTTGTTACAAGTTGCTACAAATTTTTTTTTAAATGGGAGGTTTGCTTATTCCAAGGCTGGTATCCCCCTGTTAGGAGAACAAGTGAGCAGAAACAGTGGCACCAGGGTCCAGCCTCCTCCGGCAACATCACATCAATTCATATAGGACATGTAGCACACGTCCATCCTACTTGTGAAAGCCTGTGCTGGAAAAAAACATAGATTTGCAAAACATGGTGCATCACATATGATTAGCTCATTCCATGCAGCGCTAAGGGGGCGTTCACAGTGTTTAATTTTATCTAATGAAGGCAAATCTCCTTAGGCCCCCCTGCAGGCAGCGGAAAGTGCTAGCTTCCTCTGGAGGGCCATTTAAGGAAGCTAAATTAAGCTCCTGCTGTGATTTCCCTCTGCCCCAAGAGGAGCACAGAGAGATTACTCTTGTTTTAGTAGGATATGTTTCATAGATTTCTCCTCTGTAGCTCTCCTATGTCTAAATGATTAATTTTTTGAGGACAATCAGCCTTTAAGAGGCACTACTCAAGCGAAGGGTGTCTGCACTAAGGTCCGGAGAAACATCAGATACGTGAGCAAGTCCTGTTACATTGATTAGGCGATTGTCAAGGTGTTCAGCCCTCTCTTTCCACCCTTTTCAAATTTTCCAAATCCCCCCATCTCTTCTAAATCCCATCACAAAGTAGCTTAATACACAGAGGTGCTTTCCTACGTAAAGTTGTATTTTGTAACCCAAAACCATGGTCAGACTTTGTGCTTCTAAAATTAACAGGCATCCCAGCAGGATATATTCTTAGTTTTGGTTCAATTTTTTACCTGTTCTTTTTCTTCTTTTCTCCCCATCCTAACACGTGTCACAGCTTGGCTGCAGGAAAGCTATAGCGTTTTGGAGCTTTGAGTGGTCAGGAGCTGAATTTTAATTGATGCAAACTGGTGTTGCCCCAGTGGCTAGCTCTTACGGACTTCCACAGAACATATAAAAATTTTTTTTAGACAAAACCAATCTGGTTAACTACGCATCATGTGGTCATGCTTAATCATAGAAGTAAATACTTGTCAACAACTAGGCAACTAAGAATTTGTCACCTTGGGTGAGTGACAAGTTATTCTGGCTGATGCATCCTGTATGTGTTAATGACATATTAGCTCTTTTGGTTTCTCTGCCTTGTGCCCTGTTGTTTCCATATGCAGAGAGGCTCATATACACAGTGCTGGAAGTTGGATCGGGGCTTGTAGTTGCCAATTACGCAGCACTGTCCTAACATGCAAACAGAGAAAGCAAGCACTACCCTGTCCTACAGAGCCAATCTAGCCCATAGATCTACCACTTTTCAGCTATTCCTCAATTTTAACCAGAAAACATCAAATGTCCCTCTACTGCTACTCCTATAAAATATGTAGAATGACCAATTACTGATCTGTGGGTCAGCCTCAACGTCTGGCTGGAAAGCCATCGGGGCCAGCCCCAGAGTTGGGACTTCTTTTTAAACAGAAGTGTAGTACCAATTGACAGTGATACAGTGATTACAGTTTTCCTCGTAATCTCACCTAGGACCTCATTATTATCAAGTGACAGGTTGAAAACTGTCTATCATGTTTCACTTACAAGAAACACCTTGTTTCTCAGACACACCTCTTTGAGGTAGACTGCGGGTAGACCCACTCACATGGCAAAAATGCTGCTCACTGCAGTGTGCTGTTGTGCCATTCATGTTTCTGTTCACCATTTTTGGTAATTCAGCACCATTTTTTTCAACTGGTGTTGAAAAGAAAAATCTGACATGTTCCCAGAAACGCCTTCAGATTAATGCAAGACTGTGAGTAAACCCTTCAAGGCTGTCACACTGATGTGTGCATGTGTGTGGATGCAGCTCTTCTAAGGCTCTGTAGAAGAAAATTTGATATTTCTTCACAGACAGAGGTTGAGTTCCTTAGAAGCCTTTTGATCTCTTCCTGCTGAATCCTGAATGGAAGGAATGCATTTGGGCAGAGGTCAGTGATGCCAATTGTTAAATTGATGTTAAATCATAAATTGATGTTAAAGTCTTAATAAAAATGGTTTGAGAAACTTTGGATATGGCCAATAAAATTATCGTATATCGATCTATAAAAGTGCCGGCCATGTATTTTTTTTCTTGTGTACTACAGCATGCATAATCTAAAATAAAAGGAATGGAAAACCATCTCTCCCAGGTGTAATACAGGACTTTTAACAGGTTTCCAAGTGTTAAGATGAAGTTTGTTTATTCCATGGTTCTGTTGGTTTGCGGTTTCTTTGTTCTTTTGTTTTGTTTTTGAGTTGAGTTATCAGAAATGCATAATTACATCAACAGACTTGCAACACTGTTTCACTTAAAAATGGCAAAACCTGAACACAACCGCTTTCCACAGTTTATCTGCAAACCTTACATTTAAACCCATCACAAAAGTGGCCAGTCTGATTAACGTTCTTTCCTTCAAAAATAAAAGAATAAATTACTTAAATTTTCTGTGACATGTCTTAATCCAACTCCTAATATCATCAGTTGAAGAACTTCCATTAATTTTATTAAGGATTAGAGAAATCCCTGGAACCTTATTCTCAAGTTTCTACCTGCGGTTTAATTCCTCCTGACCATTTTCATGTACTCCATGGTGTAATAGCTGCTCTAAACCACACAGAAGCAGACCAAGTGCACATACTCTTCCATTGTGGCCAGAAATTATTGGCTGCACATCCCTTAGGGGACAACCTGGTCAAGATTTCTAAGATGTGTGCTGGAAACACAAACCCTTATTTGCAGGTTTTATGCCATAGGTGTCTTGCTTTCTAAGCACAGCTCTGGAGTCAAAGTTAATACTTGTCTTTGATGGAAGTGGGGAGCTGTCAGCTGCAACGTGTAGGTGATAATCTTTCTTTTCTAGTCTCTGTTTGATTCCCCATGGTTCCTCCAGCATCCCCCAATGTCAGATGTAGCAATCTAGGGTGAGATTCTTCTCCCTCAATTTTAGGTGCCGGCAATGTGTCTCTTTCTAAGTACAGATCCTCCCTTGGAGCTTCGAAATGTGATCCAGGAGTTTAGGTTGTGATTTGTCTGATCTGATCAGCAGCAGGCAGGTACCGTAGAGTGGGGTGAATTACACAGTATGGACTTGCTCTCTGTTGACTGTGATAGTGTCCAAGGTGATTTGCTCAAGTACAGACTTGTACAGACCTGGGAATGTCAATAACCCACATGCACTCAAATTAATCTTATCCCTGAGCTTTAATAATGAGATATTTTCAGCTACAATCTGCCATGTCCCTTCTGTAATTTAACTCTAATCTAGTAAATTTACCGGCTTTGAGCTAATTTCCTTTGAATTCCCTATCAGACTTCCCACTGGTTTCAGTGGGAATGGGATGAGCTAACCTGTCTAGGAACACACGGAGAGCTGTCAGTCATACTGATGGGTTAAGTGTTCATCAAAATGGGTGGCATTCCTATTTCCCTGTAGTACTACAGCCTGCAGACAAGAGGCTGCTCATTTCTTTATGCCCATGAGTAAATTGCTGAATTACTGTTGGTATAAAGTCTTTGTTTTAGGTTTGTACCCTTTAATTATCTTCTGTTATCTTAATTTGCAGATAGTATTGAAGCCAACATTGAGACTGCATCTTCTAATGTAGAATCAGCCAATGAGCAGTTGGCAAAAGCCAGTCAGCACCAAGTAAGTGGGACTAAAAAACCCTACAGATACTTTCAGTAACAGTATTTAAAATAAAGAGAACACTTGGCAGCTGTGAACCACATGGCACATGGGCTGCGTTGGATTTGTGCTACCTGGAAAGATGATAAAGCATACTCTAAGTAAGAGCTAAACTTTTTTCTTATATATATGATTAAATTGTTGTAGCATCGACAATTTGCGTTAGAGTAGTCATTAAGAGATCCGCATATTAAAGAGACATTTCCCAGTAGGAAACTCAAAAATTAGCTACTATTGTTCTTGGAAAGACGTCGTAAAAAGTGCATCATTTAAGTGTATATGTGCTTCTTATTGGAGTGTTTCCCTATAATCAGGCAACAGTGCTTTTCAAAAACAACTGAGTTGTCAAAAGATATGATGTGGTTGGCGAATAATGGCTATAGGAATGGTGTTCAGCACTTTTTAAAGGCAATTTGGGGGTAGGGTTTTTGTTTTGTTTTGTTTTGTTTTTTTCTTTTTCTTCATTGGAACAAGAATAAAACACACACACACAAAAACATTAATCTTTTTGAAAATAGCTTGACCAGAAAGAACTGTTTAATGGTTATAGTTAGTACTTTCTTGGGATGAAGGGAGGTGGGAAAAAAACAAAGAAAAAATAGTTATTGTTTGCATTGGATTGACAGAACAAAAGCTGTTAGTTTCCTTTTTTTCTCAATCATAAATCGGTTTGTTGAAGTCCAAAGTGAGTTTCATGTATCTGGAGTCTTGTTATGACAAAATATAGCTGAGGTCCAAGCGAGTACGTATTGCCTCCTTGTTGGTCCTTGGGCACAATGAATTCTGAAGGTCTGGGGCAAACTTCCAGACCAAAGGAGTAAGAGCTGCAGGCATTTTACTCCACTGAAAAGGAGTAATGTGATTTTAAAATTATCTATAGCTTGTTTTCTGGTGAAACATACTTTACCAATTGTGGGTAATAAGAACAACTTTTGTGGAACTTTGATATTGCAGAAACTGTGTGGTCTTCATTATGTTTTGGTTTTAAAGGCATATATATTCAAGATAACGTGTGTCACCCTGCATTTAACCCTGCATTTGCTTTGAAAATAGCCTGTTGCGTTTTTACTGCATGACGTCTAATATGAGAGAAGAATTAATGTAATGCTTGACAGTAGAGCTGATTGCAAAGCTGCAAATGACAATTTTGGCTAAGAAGGTCAAAGAGTAGTCAGGCAGAAAATGAATGCAGCACAGTGTAAAGGATCTGCTTTCTTCAGCCAGCAGGAGCTGTTGAAATAGCCTGCCCAGTTAGGAGGTCCTTTTTTCCTCAAATATGTTGATCAACATGAAGATATAACCACTGCTGCTAAGGGCATAAATGTGTACTGACTGGTTTTCATGGGAAACCACTTCAGAGTCTCCCTTGCCCTTGACATAAGGCTCTATAGACAAATATCACTTAGAAAAATTCTGCTGCCAAAGAAAATGCACAATCCAGATCCCCTGTAGAGGACAGGTAGCTATCCTGCACACTACTGGATGAGGATCACTAGATAAATGTGTTGCTCTCTGTCACCTCTTTCACAAGGTTCCCTGAGATACGGGCAGAAAATGGAGTGAAGTTTTTCTGACTTCAGTTGCTGGCCTGCTGCCTGGGGTTTGTCAAACGGCATATGATGCCTCTTCTGTTATGTGCTGTGATATCTGCTCATCTTACATCCAAAAGGACATTGTCCCCATAATGTGACAAGAAGGGTCCTGGGCACACAGCCCTCAAGGGCTTTTGTAGGACGTGATGTTGGTGCCAGTTGCATAGGAATGGATAATGCAGTGGGATATAAGTCATCCTTCCAGGTTGTGTGTGTGATTTGGGCTGCTTTAGAAATATTTACGATGGATTTGGGAGGATGATCAGCCAGACAGCTTTGTGGGTGAACTGCTTTCAAGGGAACTGCCATAGTTCTTCTCTCTGCACTCTTCTGTGCTGCTCAGAGATCAAAAGCACAGACTTTTTTTTTAATCTTATTGAGTAGTTTTCCTTCGTCTGTTAAAGTGCCTTCATTAATGCATTTGGCTGTTACCTACAACCTCTAATATAGTATGATTGTCCTGTAAATGCAGACTGGCTTACATACATTTGTTACTTATCCCTATTTATATGTATATATGTATATGAATACGTGTGTGTATGTGCTATGCTTGTATCGACAAAAGTATACATGAATTGAGAAATGAGAAATGTCAACATCGCTGAAACATTCAAGCTTAAGACCTACTATAGACCTTAATGAACGGATTTCTGCCAGGAATAAAGATTAAGTGACTGGTTATTTTACATAATGTTTGCATATAATGCAATGCAGTCAGTTCAACAATACAGCTTGGAGCACCAGTCCCAACCTGTACATTAACATAACAAAGTATCAGTAAATAGCTTTTCTTTAACTAGTACAAAATAAGGCATTTAGGTTCCCTGAAATGACAGAAACGTTTAAACAAATGTAAATATCTTCCTGATGAGGTCCTTTGTCTGCATTTTACATTTTGTAAGGTAGCTCCTTCCTCTTCAGGTGTGTGTGCTAACAGTAGTGTTTTATTACTTTATGTGAATTCTCATGTCCCCCATCTAAACTCTTCACCCACCCACAAAAAAACCCCAACAACCCCCTCCCCGGCTCCAAACCATAAAACAATAATAGAGAGCATATGAGGGAGATAATATGGTAAGGAAGGTAGTGGTGGCCAACTTTCAGGCTGGAGAAGGCTGCAGGGTGGCTCAGTGCAGCCCGCAGCCAGCCCCTGCTCTCAGCCCAGGGAAGGGAACGGTAGATGGCTGTGCAAATGATTCTGCTTCCCTCCTCTCTGTTCCCTGCCATCTCCTACCCCGTGGGCCCGCACATCTTCCCCCTTTTCAATGGACGTGCACATGCAGACTCCATCATGAGGTAGGTGTAACTCTTCGCTGGTCACCATACAGAGGTGAGTACCAAATTGCAACCCTTGTGTGTCTCCATCTGACATGAGGCAGCTTGTCTCAGCAAAAGGTTTGGGCACTGTTGTTATAAGAGGCAGGATCAGACAGCTCAGGAAAGTAGACGGTCTCAAGTTATCATTACGCTCTTGATCTTGGATGCCACGGGAAGTCTCTGAGTCCATGCTGGGTACCATAATTGGCAGCTGCATTATTGCCTGTAGTCCCCCTTCTCAGCTGTAGACTTCACCCCCTGACAGTAACACTTCCCTGCTTCACCAAGTAAATTCACTAAGGACTCTGTGGCAGTCAGATATTACAGAGAATCTATGGACCATATAGAAAAAATAACAATGCCCATTATGCCTATCCATGATGTAGAAAAATTTTATCTTATGTCATATGCACTTTATTTCCATATTTTTTTTCCCTGTCACTGTAAATCATTGTCTATGTTCTGATTTCAACATTGCTTGATTTATATTGGGTGAGAGGTACTTGCTATATCTGTGCTGCAATAGAGGATGTGGTAGATGAATTTGTAATTAATCATGAGCAAAAACGGTATTATATCCCAGAGGCCTAAAAGGTTTAGTGGGAGCTGTCAGAGCTTTGGAAGAAATACTTTTTTCTTATTATTATTAGCAGATTTTTTTTTCCTCATTTTAAATTATTATCATTACAGAACACTTGTTTGTGCTTAAACTTATTTTTACTACAAGTAACAGTTAAGCTGGGCCACTGCATTATCTGTAGGAACACACAGGGTCAAAATGCCAGTGAAAGCATAAATGTTGGGTATTGATACCAGGAGTAGAGGAACAGAGGCCTGTTTCCATACGAAATCCCTCTTGGTCACAGAAACTTGACAATTTTACTTTGTTGTCCTCCTTTTCACTAGAAAATTCAAGTTTTAAAAATGACTGAAAGGCAAAAATGTCTGGCAGAGAGAAGTCAGAAGAAGTAATCTCCTGCAGTAAACTTGCTTCAGTGCCTTTCTTTTCTGTGAGGGTCTCATATCTCTTGGACCTAAAGCAGAAATGATGACCCTTGCCATTTAATACCAATGGCCCAGATTTGTCTCCTGAAACGTCACTGTCCATGCCCCTAGAGAAAATGATTGATCCCACCTATCTTAAAATACCAACATGGGTCAAATTACTCTCTGGAAGATAGGGATTTATTGAACCAAATACGAGTGTGTTTGGTGGAGACATCTATGTCTGAGTGAAGTGTCTGGACTCCCTTTACACCAACCAGGAGGAGGAATTACTTCCAGCACGTCTTGTCTCATCTCACAGGAGATGTCTGACATAGGTTTGATGACTGCCTCTCTGGAGACGTCTGTTCTCTGTCTATAAAGTCCAGATGATAACAATTACATCACAAACATTTCAAGGGAAAATGAATCCCATGCCTATCACCTACCCCTGTATTGGAAAAAAGGGGAGCTCTAGACACCCAATGATCTCAGTACCTGCCTTCGAGATTAGCTTAGGTGGGCTGAACATCACCCGGAGGGGCTGGCTGTGATGAGATGAGCAGTTTTACTTCGCTCCGTTTGTTCATAGCTTCCTGCAGATGGATTGAGAGGAAGAAAAAGGAACAAACGCAGACTCCACGGATACATATTAAACCAGTTACTCTTTTTGACGTGAAGTTTGGCCTAAGTTCAGCTTGGCCGCACTGACTGAAGGACTCTGTGTGCTGACTGTTGAAGCTAATTTGTTTTGGAAGAGACGCTTGTGTTGCTCTGATTAATGCTGGTTGCTTTCCTTCCCTATATCCTCTATGGAAGTCAAGCTAATTTGGATTCACTGGCATCGCAAAGGCAAGCAACAGTTCAGTGACCCACTTGTGTAGTCTAAGAACAATGAGGTTTTTTCCTGTAAAGAAGCAATTCCCGGGTCTGGCTTTCAGGGATACACAGAGGGACACTTTGAAGGCTGGAGCTTTAAGGAAAAAAGCTTCATAAATCTGTGACATTTGCAGAGAGATCTTATTGCCTGGGGACCACCAATAAAGGGCTGGCTTCAACTTCTGCACAAGTAACTCATTGGTATTTTAAAAACAAAAGAAAAATTGAGTTTCAAAAATCACCTTCTTGGTCTTCGAAATTTCCTGGCGTGCTATCCTCTTAAAGCACTTGCTACTTATAAATACTGTGATAGTGAAGATTGTCTTCTCCTCTTCCCTATGGGTATGCCCTAAGATCCTGACTTACACTGCTGTTAAATTGTTTTAAAGCTAATAGTTTTAAAACTATGGTGTACAGCCAGTTAGCATCACCATACGATGGGATTGCACTGTAAAGCCGCAGTGGACTGGCACAGCTGGAATATCTCGATGCAAACACAGCTTCGTAGCTACTTAATGTCTGAGGAGAAGAAGAAGCTAGATGCTTGTAAGGGAGATTCGGGACCGAGATGTAATGACGATCTACTGCAAACTATAAGATGCAGCGTATACAATCAACCTCATGTTGCTGTTGCTTAGCTGTGTCTGTCACCAGTGTGAGCGTGGCTGAGTTTGCTTCTTCTTTGGATAATTAGCACTTGGAAGTTTTATTTGGGGGATTATGAAGCTATTCTTTCTTCTGGCGGTTTCTGCCTGTGAAAGTGATGGGAGCTGAATTAAAGCTGCAATAGGAACTCAGAGCTCTGTAAGGACTCCAAGCAAAAGCCATTACTGAAGTGACTGTAATTACACAACTGAGCCTTAATCCCCCTTTTCAGTAGCCGAAGGAAACTTTGCCGCCATCCAGAGTCCTCATGATTCCGTGCCATAATCTTCAGTTAGTAAAAGAAGTCTTCCCCAAATTGGCTGAATCTCTCAAAAACCAACCAATTTGCAGTCCCTTTCCGCTTTCTGTTTCTTAGTCTGCAACAATACACTCACACCAACTCGGTTCAGAAACTTCTGCCCGGGCTTCCCACTCAAAACTGATTTCTTCCACTTCAAAGCAATTTCTCCTCCATAGCAATTGTTTTCCTTCCACCCCTCCCCTCTCCCATTAAGCCATATCTTTTCATTTTCACTCTCAACTCCAATCTCTCAGTCCTCCCCTGTTGATGCGTGGCTGCCAGCAGCACTGCTGCTTCAAACAGTCCATTCTCTTAGAATCATAGAATCATNCTTATCATGACCCCACTAATTTGCCTGCCCCGGATTGCTCAAAACTTACCACATAGGGATTTGCCTGTATCGCCTGTTAGATGTGCCCCCACAGGGTCTGTACCGCTATGAAGCCTTGAAGCAACTCCTTGCTACATGCCTGCCCCTACTTTCAGGCTCCTTTTGTCTTGGCAGTGTGCTGTGGCCAGCGAGCAAGGCTGTCTGGGGCAGCGCTTTGAACAATTAAATTGTTTCGCCTTTTACCTTCCCTTGACAAATAGGCAGCAGCAGCAGGTGGCTGGGATAAAACCTGTGCTTCCTTTTTTCTGTGCTCCATTGGCTCCCTATGAAAGACAGGCTGAGTTTTCAGATCTAAGAGTGTTTTATTTTGAAGCAACTTCTGTTTGTGTGTGATTTTTTACTGTATTTTAATGCAGCCCATTTGCAAAACAGCTGCTTACCATAGGAAATGGTGTTCAAGTCAGCGGCAGTCCAAGTGATAAATGAGCTGCGTGAATGCAGCAACTTAACCTCGGTGAGGTCTGAGCCATAACATTTATTTAAACCTATCTCTTTTTTCTGTAAATAATGGATCTGTGTGATCAAATATTTATTGGGAAAGGGTTTGTTTAGAGCCTTTGGATGTCATGCAGTTGGGTGCTTTGCATGTGAAGGTAAAATCTTTCAGGCTATTTGTAATCACAGCTGAACATCTCTTCATTTGTACCATCAAAAAGAAATAGTTGACTCAGCCAGGTGGTAGCTTTATCTTTCCTTCTTTTATTATAAACCATGCCCAGTAGGATTTTTGGAAGGAAAAAAGAAATTAAAATTGTCTATTGTGAGCTTACTTTTTATTTAAGCACAAATCACTCCTTTCTCGAGAAGGGAACAGAAAGGGCAAGAGTGGAGGAGAAGGGAAGGATATGACGGAAAGGTTGGGAGCAAATTTAGTGGTGAGCCGTTGCTGATGAAGCTGCTTTGGCTGGTGACCAGATGAGTGGGTAGCTGTAGTCTTTACCGATTGTTCCCCTTGGTGGTATGCAGCACTGGGACTGTATCAAGTCAAGATTTAGGAATATCCATTGCATTATGCACAGTGGTCTGGATTCAGGATTTCAAAAGCAAAGAATTTGGTGCGTGAAAGCTGAACAAGTCCGATCTGTGACAATTTGGAGATGGCAGAAGGAAATCACATACTGTATTTTGCTTTTCTATTTCTACAAAATCTCTTTCCAGGGTACAGTTTCATTTTGAAGAGTCAGAGATTAAAAAGCAATTTTCCCTCGCTGACAGCGGCATAAACTAGTGAGTTACGTTTCTCTTAATGGCCTCATTTACATGAGGAGTGAATGGAAATCCTCGGTTACTGAGTCGAAAACCACACTTAGAGCCATCCTTGTGCCCAGTGGCAGCACATATAATCAATTGCATTGCCCAAAGGTCAAAGCTTTGAGAAATGGTATAAAACTTGCCTCTTGATGGGCTAGGAATACCAGGAAGTTAGGAATATTGGCACTGGAGATGTATACCTAACCTGGATCTGATGAAAACCAGGAGCAGAAAATAAGTACGCCGGTTGGAGTCCCAGCTGTATAGCCTGAAGCGGTATTTCACTGGGCTGTGAGCTTGTCAGATCTCATCAAGTAGCAAAATGGTCGAGCTTGGTCAGTGCTTGTACTGGAAACCTCTGCTGAAAATGTTCACGTTCAGGCAGCCACGTTTTCCTCTTCACTTTCTGAGTGACTCTTTTCTGGCACAGAGATGCCGACCAAACAGTGCCGCTGTTCGTGAGGTATTTCATCAAGTTTTCCTAATTAGTGTCAGTAAAGATGCCCCATTTGGTTTTCAAAGTCACAGTGAAATTAATAGTTGAATTCCAGTATGGGGAATATATTCTGATTTATATTCTGATTTCTGTGCCTTGATGTTGTACTTGGTTCTCGTAAGCATCAGTTTATCAGCTCATCTTTTTCGCAGGGACAGTATAGGGACCTATAGTCAGTATAGTGTCATCTCATCTGACTTGACACTTAAAATTTAGGCAGCTAGTACAAGACAAGCTAAGCTTCCTTTGCACATACCGGTGGAAAACTGTTCATCCTGTTTGTCTTGGATATTGTACCTTAGTCTGTGATGAATAGTGCTCTAGAGGTGAACATCTTGCCTTCATGCTGATAGACAAGTACCTTCAAAAAAAGCACTTAACTTCTAGGCAGCTAAGGTTTGTTTTCTTTGCCTAAAAATAAATATTTGCTATCCTTTTGTGCTGAGTAGAGAATCCTGCTGTGTTTCTGGCTTCCACTATGGACGTCTGTTGTTCCTCCCAAAATCACAAGTCACCTCTGTCAGCTGTGTTTAAATGTAACAGAGAACCTGGGTCATCTCAAATGGTAGGAAGTAGCTGAGAAAGTAAACTCTTATTCCCCTATTGTGTTTTAATAACTATATTGACCATGAAGGGAAAATTATATGTAAGGAAAAAGAAGTTACAGAACATGAAATTACTTTTATTTCTACTTTGACAAAACCAGGAAGCACTTTAATCAAAGGTCTTTTCCATGTTCCTGAAAGAAATCACAGGCATGGTAGGTCACATTTGTAGTACAGCTATCAGGTCATGGCCTGGCACTGTTAGAGTTGGAGAACAGGAATTGTTAAGTACAACTTACGTTCAAGAGGAGAAAAGATTGAATTGTAGTCTCGCTAAATCTGACTTCAGCAACGCGCAAAGCTCTTGACATTTTGAAATGAAAAATTAAAAGCATGGAGTTCAGCTGAAGGAGTTAGCTTGGTTAGGGTTTAGTTTGAATGAAGGCACCTGATTTTATCTGTCTCCTCTGTAGGCACCTACACCTGAGTGTCTAAATTCCCTTTGTATTTGATGGAGACTGATGGTACAACTCAGTTGCCCAACACAGGCATCTAGGGTCATTTGAGATGCACTTGGGAATCCCAAACAGCCATGTAAGGCTGACAAATATGAGACAGGAACTACAGGAAACCCACGGCCTCCCGGGCTGGCAATTGGAGGTCATCTCAAATAGTACTGGACGCTTGTGTGTGGGCAACTGAATTGCCAATTCAATGCAGTCAATAGAGACTGGAAAAAGATTCAGCTGATCTCCCAGTAAATGTGTATTTTGGTGCTATCTCTGTCCCTAGTCTTTGGGGGAAGTTGAGTGGTTCTCCCATAACTATAATAGGAGCCTAGACATCAAAGCATATGTGTGGGTGTGTAGAACATTGGAGGTGGACATATATAGCCAAACTGGTGAGATATGGACTTGATAAGTAGAAAAAAAATTTGGGTGGAAAATTGGCTGAACTGTCAGGCTTAAAGGGCTGGATCTGGCTGTGTCTGGCGTGGGACTGCCATGACCTCTTCCTACAGAAGCCACTCCTGCAGCCCCCACTGCCAACACCTGAACACGGACACTCAATGCATAATTATATGCTAATAGTTGTACAGAAGTCTGAAAAAAAAAAAAAGAAAAAAGATTAATGCTAAATATTATTCATCATATTTTTATTGGACTCTAATATCAAGCAAGCCAATTTTTTTTCATTATGTTTGGTAGTTACAAAGCATCAGGAGAACTGATTTTACCTCTTGGCTATTGATCATAATCCAACAAACATGACTTACTAGTGAGATAAACTTAAAGTGAAAATCTTATAATTTGCTCAGGTTTTTTTATGTCAAAACTGGGGCATAACTTAAGCTAAAAATCAGCGACTTAGATGTATTTATAATCTTCTCTAACATAAAACAGGTATTTTGGACACAGATTGTCTGACACAGAGACAGCTTGCTGTATATTTTTGTCATCTAACAGAAGAGCAAAGTTTGGGTTGTAGACTCCCTGTGTACCCTCTGGTCAACAAAAGGGACTGGGAACTACAGAGAGAGATCCATATCTTTGTAGGCTGTTAAAACAGCATAAGTTGGAAAACATTCAGCTAGGCCTTGCACTTGTAGTTTGTAGGAAATTAATATTAAATTTTCTTCGGTGTAGTTGCTTCCTTTTTTGCACTATGTTCAGACTGAGAGGAATGTACGTCGAGTCCAGTGCTCCAGGCTATGAAACCTGTGAAGAACCAGAAGCGTACAAGGCCAGATGAGACATAAGTCCTACATATTCATTAGGTCCTACAGCTTTTGTGAGAGTTGCACCTGTTTGCTCGAGGATAAAATTATTTCATGGACAAAATACATTTTTTTTTGGAAGCAGCCCTGTCCAATATATCACCCAAATACTGTTAGGCAGCCATAAATCCAGGCAGTCCTGCCAAGTAAGCCAGATATCGGTTCTGTCTTAGTAGGCCCTCCAGTAGTTCCTTTATCATTACTGTTGTTTCTATTTCTTGATGGACAAATCACCAGCCAACAAGTTCTGCAGGCTTAGTTCCTACATTACAATTAACACTGATGAAATGAAAAATAACATCAGTGACCTCAGTGCAATTAAATTAATGTAAAAATGAAGGAGATTGAGGTTGCACTTGAAAAATCTCATTAACATTCTTGGTAAATGGGGAGAAGCTTCTTTCAGACATTCATCCAAATGAAAATCTTCTGCCAGTAGGTTTTGGTTTCCTTAGGAGCGTATGAAAAGCTGAATCTGGAAAGTACACTTTGCCTGGTTCTGGTCAAACTTCCAGCAATATGGTTTTGGTTTCTATTTGAATTGTTTTGGTGGAAATAGAAAATCTAACCCTGGGCTGGTTTTAACCTCTAAAGTTGATCCTCAGATAGTGTAAATGTGCGCAGTTGTCTGGAATTAAGATTTTTACACATTTTTTAAACCTTTTTCTGCTACTATTACAGCCTAGTATCAGTTGTCATGGCTTGTCTTCTTATTCATGGTCTATGGAGGCCATCAGTAATTAACATCAGCATCAGCTTATCTTTTTCTGTGTTCCTGTGTACTGTATCTAAGTAATCTTTTGTCAACATCAGGAAACCACATGTATTCCATTACATTATTTCTAGGTTCTGGTGAAAATCCATCATCAAACTCTCTTGAAGTAGGTGCTACAAAGGCAAAGCAAGCCCTTTAGCGCATGGTATAAAACATGAAGAGACATTTGTATCCACAAAAAGTCCAAGGAGAAACAAAGCTCCCAAATGCTTTTCCTAAGTTCACAAATATAGTGGCAAAGAAAGCGTTGCTCCTTGAGTGCTCTACTGCCAGGGGCTTCTTGTTATGTTGCTAAAACATGGACAATTCGTGTTCTGATACTGTGATCCCCCTCCACGGGCAAGGAGAAGAAAGTGCCTTGTTGCACACGAATGCCTTTGAAGACACCTGTGATGTCTGTGCCCGCTGAGATGGAAGTGTTAGGAGCTAGGGGTGCCACAGACTAGTTTTGTCTTCCTCCTCTCTTCCTCCTCACAGACTCAGTCTTTGAGAGGTGGTCATGCCAAACTACCCGGCAACCCAAGAGTGATGCCTCCAAGTTTGAGAAGCAAGTGCTAGATGCCCACCTCCAGTTGAGCACTCTCACATCCTCATGGTACCAACATCAGAGCTCTCCTTGGTCCAACAGAAGCTCATCCTGGAGGACTCAGTGGAACAGAAAAGGCCACAAATAATGCAGAGTCCCTTGAGTAGACATTGGGGAGGTTGATGAGTTCCTGGCCCTCGTGCAGGGAGACAGTTTTAGTGCAAGGCTGCACTACTGCTGTCCAGATGCCTTCCTGGATAGGTACTGCGGAGACTGTGGAGCAGACTGGGATTAGGGTCTTCTGTGGAATGATCTTAGAAGACTAGAAAACATCTAAAGGAACCATGCCCTTTTTAGAAACCGCAACTTCATTATTACATTTTTCAAGATGACTCATCAGAAAAAGCAATTTATACAGTGGGTCAAAAATTCATTCTGTTTTTTTATGTCACAATAAATACTGCAGTAGATCCATTTTTAGTGGGTCCATCTTGTGTATATTCTCCATAGCTTCCTTTTTTGGCCTAGTGAGCAACAATGTATCATTTTTTTTTATAGACAACAGTGCTGTCCATTTATGAGAAACAATTCTTGCATCAGTTTTTTTTACTGTAGAAGACATTTTTCTTACATAGATCTGAAACATATAAAAAAGTAAAATAAACTCTGTTCGTATTTATCTTTGCTTTTTAGAGTCTGTCCCAGTGGATATTACTCTTTTCCTGAAACATTTTTTTTTTTTAAGAGTTTAAAGAGAAGGAAATAATCTGTAACTTCAGGCTTTCACTGATGTCAAAGGCACACTTCTCATTGCCATTAGTGGAAGTAGAATAGAGCTCTATCCACTATAGAGGTCATATTTGCTGACTTTAATAGTACTGGAGAGAATTCGTGAACATGCAGGTAAGTTTATTTTTTTCTAAGCAGAGAAATCTTAAATTCTAATCATAGTCTCCAAGCTTTCCCTGACTGTCTCCCCAGTTGTGTCTTTAAAAGATAAAGGGTATATTTCTGAATATTTAGGAGTATAAGGATGTAATAACAACTGATTCCAGCTATCACCGATATAATAAAAAGTGCCATGATCACATTTTTCTTTAAGTGCAGTTTCTTTGACCTAAAAGGAATATGAATGCCATATATTCATATAACTGAATATACCTTGCTGTCTTCCTTCTTCCTTATTGCTGGGAAAGCACGCAATGCATATATCCCCAAGACTCAGAAACCACAGACTGAATGGTACCATCCTGCCTTTATTTTTAAGTCCCATGTTTCCAAGACATTCATCATCTTGATGTTATGTGGGCTGAACCATTGTCTGGAGGTGCCTCTTTCTCTCTGTTGCTTTTGGAGGGAATGTAGGAGAGCTGGCTTCCTAGTCTGAGCTCCTGAATTAGACATTTGAAGTTCAGTAGGATAAGTCTGAACACAAATGCTTCAGAGAAAGATGTAAGAAACCTTCAAGGAGATAGAAGTGTAGTACCATGAAGTTCCTTCTAGTTACTTTCATTTCAGGTTCAAAGGCTCGGGTTTCTCTTTTCTTCCAGCTCTTTTTCAGTCATATTGATGGACGTGTGACCATGCAGCCATGGGCATAAAACGAAAAATGTGCTCACCTCCTGTTCCAAATCAACCCAACAATATCCTGTCCAATAAAATGATGCATAACAAGTGTTTTTTTATTATTTTTGTCTCTTAATACATCAACTTTCTGCTTCAGCATACCCTTTTATTTTGTGTAAAACCGTTTTTTTCTATTTTATTTTATTGTGTTATCTGCACAACTTATTCTGAGGGATTGAGAGCCTGCTGATACTGAACAATGTTTCTCCCTGTCCATGCCAGATGTAAATAGATCTAAAACTAGTGAAGAAACTATTGAAGTTAATTTTTGATGACTATTAGCATGGCTCAATTACTCATGTTATATTTGTGTAAAATGAAGGGTCAAGACTGAAAATCAAAACTGGTCTGTTGTTGCTTGGCAAATGACTGTCAGCTCTAAGCAGAATCACCATGCATGCCCTCAGCTTTCAGCAATGCAGGATCACGCATCTTTACCATGTTTCCTGACATCTTTAGCAAAAGAAGATCAAAGTGCTTTGTATCTTTACCACAGGCAAAGAGCATGAAGATAGAATTCATTATAGCTCGGCTGATGCATGGGATGGGAGTCATTTCAACTAACTTTAGGTGTATCCAAAGTAGGAATGTATCACTGAGTGTATTCTCTAAGTATCCTACATATTCATTAGAGATCTAAGAAGCATTATGATTCATAGAATCATAGAATCATTAAGGTTGGAAAAGACCTCTAAGGTCATCGAGTCCAACCGTCAACCCAACACCCCCATGCCCACTAAACCATGTCCCCAAGCGCCTCATCTACACGTCTTTTAAATACCTCCAGGGATGGTGATTCCACCACTTCCCTGGGCAGCCTGTGCCAAGGCCTGACCACTCTTTCACNTATATTCATGTATATGTCTACTCAAAGATGGGATCAATGATGCCATAGACTCCCACTGACTGTGAGGTCTGTTACTGTCTCAAACATGACCTGTGCTGTATCACTTACGTCCCTATGGATGTTTCAGATACCACAGGGCATCTCATATCCAATACTTGTGTTTAGGTAACTGGATTGTTAGCCATACTTAGTTGGACAGATCCCATTGCCGGGCAGTTTATTATGCCATGTTATTGTTTGTGTCTGAGTTCTTACTTCAGTGATAAGTGGTGCCTGGGTTGAGACCATATGCTTTAGATTCCTTAAAAATCATTCTTTAATGCAGCTTTAGTGTGAATCTTCATCACATTAGACTAGGACAACTTAATCATCTGTTTCAGACTATGCTGTCTGGTGTTGGGCACTCATTTTGAGACATGGGTCAGTTACTGAGAGTTTATGGGAAAGTAGCAGGAGTGATCTGAGAGTGTGCAAGCCTGACTGCAGAGGAGAGACTACAAAAAGAGAGTTGGTTAAGCTAAAAAAGAGAAGATGGAGGAGAAGATAACAGTCTCTTGGTATATAAAAGTCTTGTGAAAGGAAGAAAAGAATAATTATTGCTTTTTTGTTTATTACAGATGGGAAGAACAAGAAGTAATGGGCTTAAATTGCAGCAAGAAAGAATCAGGGCAGATATTAAGAAAAGCTGTCTAATGATAAGGAGCTTGATACACTTTCTGGGGAGATTTTAGAGTCTCCAGCATTGGATATCTGTAACAGTATCTAGTGAAACATATTTCAGGAATGGTATTTGTATAATTGCTTTTACTGTTGCCTGTCAGATCACGCTGCGAGGTGCAATGTAAACAGGACATGTTCATATTGTATCACAAACGATCATTATTTAATCAGAAAATGTGGTAGCCATGAACCATTCTTTGATTTTCATTCTCATCCTCTCTTCCTCCCCTGCCTCCTCCCCTCAAAAAACGTGTGTTCCTGGTAGGCACCTGCTTTAGGGAACAAAATCACTGATTTAATTTGACAAAGCTGTTGGGTACAAATCCCATAAATCACTTTGCTTCATCCAAATATTTTCTACCTGGCTTTCAGCTGTCCTGGACTTGGTTTGCGATCATCATTTGTTCTCCAAATTATTTCCACAAAAGAGGAGTCATTAAAATTATAGTGTGTGTCCTCGGTAGTGCTTTGGATAAGGTAGTTGAGGCACACAGGCATTCAAGGTGAGGGATGTGGGAGCTGGGTTGGCATTGCACTCTCCTTGCAGAGTAACAGGTAATCATCACATTTCACTCTAACAAGCTGCTGGATTTCTGAGTCCTGGTTATGTTTAATTAGCATCAGGGCTGGAAATAAGGAAGATTTGTAGGAAGAGGGAAAATTAATGTACTGGTAGAATTCAGGAGGGAATGCATCTATACTGCTGAATAAAGTAAGGCCAGGGGCTGTCCTGTGGATCCAAGGCCTGGTCATGTCCCTATAGTTAAATTATCTCCCATGCAGAAAGAAGGTGACAGCATCCAAACTGTCCATTAAGAATGGTCGCTGGCATGTGCTACGCTGGACCTGGGTCATTCTTTGGGAGAACAAGACAAAGCTGCATCAAAAAGCATGCATGGGCGATGGAGAGCCGGCTTTTGTGCCTATGCCTCATCGCTCTTTGAGTTATAAGTGTAGAGGTAGCTGTTTTGTGCCAAAGTTTGTGCAGGGACCCGAGTGCACCAACACTATCTGCTTATCTTCCCCTCGCCCCAGGCTTTTGGTTGACCATGTTCAAGGCCAGCTCTGATATGCACCGCTCTGTATCCTTGGATCACACTCTTGTGAGAAAGACTTGTGAGATACCTCCACGGGAGCAGCACCCCTTTGCCTGGGAGGTGCAATGAGGCTCAGTCCCTTGCTCTTGGTCCCTGCCTGAGCTATGCTGTACGTCTGCCCTGCCTGGCCATGTACCATGCTGAACCTGACCCAACTCACTCACTTGACTTTCTGGCTTGGCCTTGAACCTGCCTTATTTCTACAGAAGTGTCTGGAGGTCGCTGACCCTTTGGCTGACCCTGATTACTGTCTCCAGACCTGCTCTGCTCTTGCTCAGGTGCTGCAGGACTGAGCCCTCGTGGGTGAGGGTGCTGCCCCAGCTCATCTTGCTGTAACCCTCTTTCCTGGCTTGCCATCCCCAGGGGAGCAGCTTGCTGACAACTCAAGGGTCTCTAATAAAACAAAAATTTTCCTAGGGTTGCATAAACTTTATTAGCACTTGGAATGATTTTTAAAAAAGCTGGGCCTAGTGTTCACAGGGATGCAAATACATCAGTGCAGTTCACCAGCTCTGGCAGTTGTGCTGTGAGTCACAAGATACCTTAATTTTATTCTTGATGGTCCATTCAGAGGTGAACGTTGTGTGTTTCTTGGGGTCTTGTTTGATTCAGTGCATTTTTTTTCCTGGTTTGCTTTTTGGGATGTGTTTATACACAGAAGGAACAGTTTTTTGATCCATAGATTTGAAATAGTTGCAGTGTGGTCAGTAAGGATATTGCATAGTTTACTGCTGATGTTACTTTTTCATGGCCTTAAAGGGATTCTTGATTTGATAAGACGGGGGGGGATTCAGTGATAAAAGAGATAATAGGGTCAGCATGAAGAGGTGACTGAGGCACTACTTGGACCCTTAGGCTCTGATAGAGACTAATCCCAAATAACACATAGAAACGGTGATCATAAAGGTGATGGTCATTAATTGGCTGTAAACCCCTAGAAATGGCAACTAGAATTCACAGTTTGTAGGAATAGATATGCTGGAGGACAGAGGAGGGGAGGGATGACATATTTCTGTATCTACCTGGGAATTCATTTTAGAGAGGAAAAGAATGCTGAATAGAGGCACTGCTTGCATAAAGCCACGTTGTGCTGGCAGGGAGGACATTAAATTCTGGGTATTGCACTTAGAGAGGGTTTAAACATAGCAGAGGATCAGCAGCATGCAATAAAGTAAGACCCGAAAGTCCAAGGATTTGGAAATGTGAGCAGCATGCCCAAGACCAGGCAGCAGATTGATCCGTGCAGTAGGAAATGAGACCACAGAGCAATACAAAGCAGCAGAAGGAGGTGATAGGCAAAGTCTAGCAAATGAGGGCCTACATTTTCTAATTCACATTTCTCTTTAATTACTTGGAGTGCTTTCCAGCACGCAGTGAAAAAGCCACAAAGTCAGATTCTGTTGTTGGTGTCAGTGTTATGAATCTGGAGGATCATCATGGAATTAGGCCAGAAATAATCTGGTAAAAGGAGAGCAGAGTATGTCCCACCCTCTGACAATGCTGCTTCTGGACCGGGTGAGGGATGCTTTCTGCTTTCTCATTCCCCAAGCTGTTGCCTTGTTGAACAAAGCTGTAGTGAAATTCCTGCAGTGTCTGGTGGCTACGGCACACTGTGTTGCAGAGCAGCCTGCTGCATCAATGACCATTACCACATACATCCAGTGGCTACCAGGAATTAGATTACTTCTGCAACAAGTATCCCCAGTCTTCTTCAGCAGCATTGCTTTCAATGACAGGCAGCGTGGGTACTGTTTTATTGCTTTACTCCGGCCTCCCTTGTATTTTAGCATCCAAAGCTAATTAGGATTGAACAACAGAAAGAAGTTGTTGAATGACTGTTCTCAAACTTATCATAAAATTCTGGTGTGCATGCTTTGTTTACAGAAGAGGATAAAATGTTGACCACCATGTAGCCATCCACAGATGGCTCTTCAGTGAGAAGCAAGCATAAACTTGTAAGGCAAAACTTTGCCTCATGACTGGGGTTTTTCTGGTCCATCTTCTAAATACAATTCCAATGCCTAAAGACCTGGTAAGGACTCAGCAGCCTTTCCTCATAATAATTCCAGAAGGCAAAAAAAAAGGATCATTTCACATCTAACTCTGGAGAGCGGTAAAGAAGGACTCATCTCGAGAAGGTGTAAGGGAAGACATATTTTTGACTCTATACTCTGATCCTCTGTCTTCCCATCTACTGTTTCAATAATGTAGCCAGTCTTCTTTCCCTTTGGGTTGCTCGTTTCCCCATAATGGACTGATAATCCCTATCTGCCAGTCCCTAGACATTGTAGATAGGGATTTTCTAATACATGCTGCAGTCATGTCACTTCCTCTCTTATGTCTACATAGAAGGAGAGGAGGAGCAATAAAACCCTTGGATCATCAGTTCTGACTAAGCCTAGATTCATCCCTCCGAAAGCCAAGATCCCTTGCCATTACCAACCTCTTACATGGTTGAAGCTACCAGGAGCAAGCTGAAAGATGGGGAGGAATATGTCAGGGGTAGAGCAGCATCAGGAAACAACATGAATAGCTGCACAGCCTGCAAAATCTGGGTAACTTTGACTGTAACTACACAACAGACAACAACATGATGTAGAAGTGCTTCAGCACGAGTATCCAAAGCACACTAACCTCTGTGGCACAGTGCTCACTGCAGGTTCAATAAGTTTCCCAACACAATAAGTAAATTTGCTTGCAGTTAAGTTGCACCCTGCCATAGTTGAGCTGGCTCTGGCTTGACACCTTGCTAACAAAATGTACCAGTGTCCTGGTAGTTGGAAGCACCGTCAGATATCAACCTGGTAAAAGCTCTGCAGATCAATAAGCTCTGCAGAATCTAGCTGTGGCAGCGTAATACATTATTGTTTCCAGTGTAGATGTCCCCGCTGGCAGTGACTGCTGGCAGAACAGAGTCTGCAGGAGAAAATGGATAAATGGATGTCTACACCCCAAAGGCGGCAGGTGGTGGGAAGTTCATACTGTTCCTGTGTTGCCATGGATTGTCCGTGCTGGACATAACTGGCAGTCAAGACATATTGCTTCTAACCAAACCCAAAATTTACTTTAGTAGCATTTTTCTCCGTTTCCTTTTAATCATTAAAAACATTTAATTTCAAACTTCCTGAGAGAGTTTGTGGGGAAAAGAAAAAAAAGAAAAAAAAATTAAGGCTTAACCACTCCTTTTTGGATTGGATTTGTTGTCTAGATGCATTCTACAGGCATTCAGACAACATACAGTTTTCTTAACACATCTGTCACTTAGGACTAAAGCTCAGAAGAAGCATTGGGCCACCTTGTGCCCTTGGGATTCGAGAAGGGTAAAGGCATTAGTCACATCTCATAAATATGCATGTATGCTTTGTTTGTTCTGCAGCCAATTGAGGAGGACTGTGTTGCAAATCCCATCACCTATCCCACCAACATCTGGGAAAGCCCTAGGTCACCTCGAGCTGGGAATGGTTCAGCAGTATCCAAGTGTATTAGTTGGTATCGTTCTCTTCCCATTTTAGCTAGTTTGATTTGATTCTCTCTGTTTTTCAGAGAATAAAATGAGAATTTTATATAGTCCCCGTGAAAACTATTCTTCATTCCTCTCTGGCAGCCTGATCAATTGCTTGAATGCCTTTTTGACAGTGCTTTTTGTGAAGCATTAAATATTCCCTGCCATGATGTTAGTCTAATGCTACTTGGTTTGACTTCACTAACTAATAAAACAAATGTCTCTTTTTTTACAGACTTTTTTTTTTTGTATTTATAGGCAATTAACCTGTCTCCATAGGCCATATTTTCTTCCAGTCTTTTCCTAAGCCTTCCATATGTAGTAGATCTTGTTTACCAAACCTTCTTGTAAGTGTGCATGGTCCCCTCCAAACTCATTTGTCTACATACAAAGCAAGTCATCCTGTGAGCCTTTGATGCTCAAAAAGAAAGCAGAAGAAAGAAGCAAGTCATAGAATCATGGAATAGTTTGGGTTGGAAGGGACCTTTGAAGATCATCTAGTCCAACCCCCCTGCTGTGGGCAGGGACTTCTTCAACTAGATCAGGTTGCTCAGAGCCCTGTCCAACCTGACCTTGAATGTTTCCAGGGATGGGGCATCTACCACCTCTCTGGACAACCTGGGCCAGGGTTTCACCACCCTCATTGGAAAAAATTTCTTCCTTAGATCTAGTCTGAATCTCCCCTCTTTTAGTTTAAAACCATTCCCCCTTGTCCTGTTGCAACAGGCTAAAAAGTCTGTCCCCACCTTTCTTATAAGCCCCCTTCAAGTACTGAAAGGCCACAATAAGGTCTTCCCAAGGCCTTCTCTTCTCCAGGTTGACCAACCCCAACTCTCTCAGCCTGTCATCATAGGAGAGGTGTTCCATCCCCCTGATCGTTTTTGTGGCCTCCTCTGGACCCGCTCCAACAGGTCCATGTCTTTCTTGTGCTGGGGGCTGCAGAGCTGGACGCAGCACTGCAGGGGGGTCTCACCAGAGCAGAGCAGAGGGGCAGAATCACCTCCCTCCACCTGCTGGCCACGCTGCTTTGGATGCGGCCTGGGATACGGTTGGCCTTCTGGGCTGCGAGCGCACATTGCTGGCTCATGTCCAGCTTTTCGTCCACCAGTACCCCCAAGTCCTTCTCGGCAGGGCTGCTCTCAACCCCTTCATCCCCCAGCCTGTGTTGATAGCAGGTCCATCATTCCAGTTTTGTATGAAGGCAGCAAATGCAGAAAGAACTGCATTGTGGCATGAGACACTGTCCCACCACATACATTGAGTGAAACAGGTTTGATTGTTGATGCACAGACATGAGCAGATTAAAGCAGTATGGTAGATAATCTTCCCCAAATCTGAAATCACTGCACCACACAAATGTTGAATTATGTTGTATTTCTTGCATTGCCATTATTGTTGTAAGTCAAAAGCTGTTTCCTAAAGGGTTTTGCCATCCCTATGATCTCCAGGTCAAGGGAGGAGGGGGTGACTGACACTAGTAGCTCTTCCTTCATTTGAGCAGACTCTTGCCTCTGCTCAGCTTTCAACACTTTTAGGTTGCCTAAAATGAGGAAATATATTCAATTCCTTTATGGAATGCTCTTTTCTGGACAAATGCATGAAAATCCAGTGAGACTCACATGTACACATCCATGACTAGAGCATGCCCTGTGGGAAGATATCTTCATGACCTCAGCTGGTGAGTATCCAGTACCCAGAAGCACTGAATATGAAGTAGCCCTTGTAATTCTTATTCCGCTTGCACAGCAGCAGATGCTGCTCTTGACAACAAGCCAATCTTCCATTGAAGCTCACGCCTGTTTGTTTGTTTTCTTTTATTTTTTTCTCCTCTATAGCATTCTCCATCAGAGCGCATCAGTGGTTCGTTTAAAATTTTTCATTCTCAGGTCTGTGAAGTCTCTTGGGCTGAACTTGTACATAGCTTTATTTCTCACTCTTTTCTTTCTTTCTTTCTTTCTTCCTTTCTTTCTTTCTTTCTTTCTTCCTTTCTTTCTTTCTTTCTTTCTTCCTTTCTTTCTTTCTTTCTTTCTTCCTTTCTTTCTTTCTTTCTTTCTGTTTTTGTTTCGTTGCCCCAGCCAAACAGAAAATTGCTTTTCAGGGTGAAAAGCTGCCTTCTCCTTGTGCTTTTACTCTCAAAACTACCTCAAACCGAGGAATGAACATGTTGAATCAACAGCAAAATGTGTCTTTTTGAAGCACTTCGGAAGAAGGAAGTTCCCTGATATTGTTTCATCACTTAAGCTTTTTTTCTCACATCCACAATCAACATTTCCTATTCTTTCTTTAGTGAAGTTCTACCCCATATTTAGGGTTTACCTCATATTCAGGGAGAGTTCAGGGGTGGTAATGTGAAAGTCAACATGTTTCACCTTTGAAATCCCATTTTTAATTTGAAAGGAAAGTGCAATTCAGGAACTTCCAGTCATCCATACAGTCATGAAAAATTAAGGACATATTTGCCAAACAATGTCCAGAGTGCCAAATTGAGTTAGAAATGGAAGAGGTGTTTTCTCTGGATGTGGGGTGTTTCCTGGGTCTTAGTGAACAACAGATTAATCCAGGCTGAATTATTCCCTCTCCTTGCACAGTTGTCTCATTTTTTTATAGTCCAAAATTCGGCTACAAGCTTTGCAAATAATGCAACAAAATAATCTACGTCACAGCCTTGTCACCAGCATGAGTTTGGCTTAACAAGGCTGGTTTTTGAGCCTCAGCAAATCTTCCTTCCTCTTTCTGGGAAGAGGGACGCACAAACAGAAAAATGTAAAAATTTCCCAGTGCTTTTTGGCAGACCAAATACAAGCCCATTTTGACATTCCCTGAAGATTATTCCTCTGCTTGCTTTGCAGTCTCCAAACAGAACACTGCTGATGTTTTGGTGGTTTTTTTTCCCCTAAATGAAGAATTCTGACCTTGTGACATATCCTACCTATACCCCTATTCTGCATTTCTAAATCCTTTAGGTCTAAATTATGAAAATTATGAAAGAACCTAATTCCTGCTGGCTTAAGCGTGACAGAAAGATTGTACTACCAGTGCAAAACTCGATGTCATATCTACTATGCTAAAGGGTGGTACTGCAGGAAGAAGTGCCTTTGAGTAAAGCAGCTTGAAACACAGCCTAATTGAAATATAAGTTTCTTTAATTGCGTTAATCAGGCTCTTAATAGGATTAAACCAATTGCTCCTTTCTCTTTTATCCTGCAGCTCCTTTCTTTCCTCGCACAAATTCCATATTTATATCGGCTTGTGCTTATTTGCATTTACAATCATATCTAAAAACTGTTTCTAGCTGAGCTCACCTCCCAACAAAGAACGGCCCAGGAAAGGCAAGCTTCAAAAAGATTTCCTTCTCTTCATTTGAAGAGGTGTTTGCTGTTGTGTGTCACGATGTAGTGACCAAGCCAAACTACACACTGTGTCTATAGTTATATTTAGAGCCGAACAAGGCTAAATTTTGGTCTTAGGTTTCCCAGTTTCAATCTGGAATAAATCCAAGTAACAAGGATACTCTGTTAATTTGCTTTATTTTGCTCTTTTTTTTTTTTGGTGGATAGTGGATTTTTGGAGGAAAGGCTGACTGAAAAAAGAGGAGGTTTTGTTCCTGAAATCAGTACTTACTCCAACTGTATCTTCAGGGAAGTGAAAGCAGAACTTCACCTGTTATGACTAGCAGCAACCACCCCCCAAAAGTGCTTATGCTTTTAATTTTCAGGTGCATCAGATTAAATTATAAGGAACTGTATTTCATTAAAAGCTACAATGGGCCTTAACAACTCAGAACTCCCCTGAAGGCAGAATTCTTGCAAATGTCATTCAGTTGATCAATTTTTTATAAATTTGTACTTTTGTGACTTTATGTACCGTCCCTGCTGTGCTTCTGAGAACTGTAAATTCAATCGTTGATTTTTTCCCCTTTAAAAGCAGAGTGCTGGTTTTCTGTCAAGGCTCTTTAAATTTATGTACCTTTGTCCCCCTGGTCTCACATACAGTAGATGGATGTTTCTATTATATGCTAACATTAATGCAAAATAAGAAAATGACCTTGAACAAAAATTTAAACCAGTAAGTTCTTTCAGAATAATTATAAAGGTAGGGTGGAAAGGGAGTGTTTGAGTTCTTGCAAAATGTTTAAAGGAAAAAGAGATCATTCCAAGTAAAATGTAAATGCTTTGTACTTAATTTTTCAACTTTATATTCCACCAGCCTGACAATTACATATATAGGTATATATATATTTCCTTAGACACTCCTTATAACTGCATAAGTATGAAATAATCTGAAGGAAGTCACTGTCTCTTTGTAAATTTTGTTTCTCATTCATCCTGTACTTGGGTATAAATAGCCCCTCTTTATCCAGAATGGGTGATGTTTTCTAAGGCCGTGAACAACTGTAAGGAGAGAGGTTTACTCTTCTATTCCAGGCCCTGTGGTGGGCCACGTAACATAGTACTGGAGCACATCAACATATTGGTGGTTTTCATTTTGAGAACAGGAGAACAGAAAATACTATTTCTCCCATCACAGTCAGAAAACTGGCATACAAAGGTGGGGTTCACCTAAGTTTATTTTTCTGTAGAGGAAGAATGGGATTAACCTGGCCAAAAGCAAACATAATCAGGTAGGTGTCTCCATCTGAAATGGTTACCTATTCTTGTTTTTTAGTCAGGGGACAGAAATAGGCACGTTCACAGCCCAATTTATAGGAAACCAGTGCAACAAAACATGGAAGTGATATTTATTTTAAACAAAATTGATCTCAGTGATGTACTCTTACTCATACTCACTGTCTCATAGATTTTGCTCATTTACACACCCACATATCATAATCCATAATACCATAATCACTGAGATGTGTGCGTCAAGTAGTCTGGCCAGGGTGACTTGTGTGGGATGGGATAAACATAACTACCTCAAGTCCTTGCTATGTCGCATGTTCCTCTACAAAACAATGTTCAGAAAGTCTTTTTTGGCATAAGAACACATTCACTGGTCTTCATCACTTTGAATATTTTCCATTGTGTCCGATGTGTGACATTTCTGTAATCCTTCCTCTAATGTTTGCTCTGGTACTTTCACACACAGAAATTTCCATTCATACATCTTTCAAACCACTCAATATTTCTGTTACAAAACTCTACAAATTCATCTCATTCTATGATGCGATCAATCTCATCTCACCTAAAATTTATCATGTGAATGGCTGTCTTAGAAAGCCTATTTCCTCTTCCCGACTGTAAAGAGAGCTGAGCATGTCTAGGTTGACTGCATGTATTTCACTCTGAACCTGTGCTAAACCAATTGTCAAGCTTTGCTTCATAACCACTTGAGAAAGATCGGTGGCTTTAGAAGGTGGGTCATCCTCCCCCATTTTAAAGATCTATTTCAGGATTCAGTGACTTGCCTTCTTGAGGAAAATTACTTTAGTTAATCACCTGGGGTTTAGACTTTTAAAGTCAAGTGAGTTGAATCTTACACAATGAACCTTTCGGCTTGCCATACCCCAAATTGCACTCCGTAACTCAAATCTATGTGGAGGTGCCCACGCTCGTTATTGTACTAGAGGCAGGGTTGCAAGATCAGTGCAACTAGTTGTGCCCAAGCTACTAGGCTTTTCTGAAATGCCTGACAAGATACCTTGTTATGTCTCTGACATAGCTGTTCTGCCTCCTGAATCTAACTAGTATCTCTGCATAGTGCTGAACTATTGGGATATTCTAGCTCTGATGACTTCTACCTTGGATTTTCCAAGATGACTTTCCAAGGATTCACAAGAAACCTGCAAGCTGACAATTGCCTCTTGCTCTTCCAAGGAAACATCTTAGTGATGAGAATTTTCTCCTTTACTGGCCAGATATCACCTCAATAAACAGTCCATGCTATGACCAAACAAATCAGGCTTAATCTTGGAGATTTTTGTTCTGAAGTTCTGAAATAGGAGGTGGAGGAAAGTGAAGGAGTGTTGTAAATATACACTTTTCCTTATAGCCAAATAGGATTAAGTGCAGAAGTTTTTAAAAATTTCCTCTTTCAGAACAAGGTCATGATTATGATCAAGACTGATAATTACTGAATTTATTCTTCATGGCTTAACTGATAGAATGACTGACAAACTTCAGGAAAAATGCAGATTTTAGTAGTGACCAGCAGAGCACCTTTTGGGTCCCAGTCTTTCCTGAGACTTATACAAGATGAATAGCCCTGGCTTCTGTCCTAAGATTTCCATACAAATTGATTGGACCTTTAATTTTCAAGAGCTTTGAGCTGATGAATATTGAGTTTTGCTGATGACCACTGACTTTTTATAATTAACGTCTATATAGTCTCAGTTGCCAAACTCCCACCAAGCAATTAGGATATTGACAAAAGATTATGTCCTCTGACCACTTAAAATTCTTGCCATATGGACCATAGTCTTAAACACTGGCACTACAAATGTCTATTTTTTTACCATGTCCTGAGCGAAAAAAAGTTAAAAAGTTCTTTTGTTCATAGGTACCTTCACTTGTAACAGTTGCCACTATCCTATCTCCATTATTTGCCTCGTTTTATAATATCATCTACAGAGGTCAAAGAGGTTTTCTTTGAGATGGGAAATAAGGGAAAAAGAGATAAATAATTCCGTGGCAAGTTTTTGGGATTTCATTCAAATAATTTCTGTGCTACAGACTTTTTGACCTTAGTGACATGAGGCAGATCTTCATTTGGAAAGATTTGTCAATAAAGTTGCTGGTATATGTTTATAGTTCTTTAAAGATAGGCAGATGAATGTGTGGAGGAATGGGTGGTTATACTCATAATGTTTCTTCGACGAAATGTGTCTCATAGCCACAGAACATATACTTTCTGTATCTAGTGGTTTCCCAAATGAAGTAATTAGTGCTATTACTTATTTTGTTTGCTTGTTTGTTTTAATACAGGTGTATCTGCAGTAAGGCATTCACCGGTAGCTACATAGCCCCAAGAATAATGACCATTAAGTGGCATTATTTTACTGAAAAACTATTTTAACACAGATCAGGTCTACCTTCCTAATGATAAATATACTACCCAGTCCCAAAAAAGGTTGTGAGGAGAATTACATTTAAAATATAATAAGCTTGTGAGCAGTTAAGGTATTATAGGAGAAGGATCTATGTAAGTATGCTAGATAGACTGCCACATTCTCCTCTTGGGATGTGTTTGTGCATCACCTTCAGGAAATATACGTCATGTTGTAAAGATGTGCTTTTGCAAAATCTGTGTCCTTTTGACGTATGTGAAATCATAATATCATAGGGGTCTTTTCTGTCAAGCTGAAACTATACAGCTGCTCCCTGCGATATTTAGTTCTTTTTATGTAACTGGCTTGCAGAAGGAAATGTATGTATCTATTCCACTTCAAATGGGTATTTCAGCAGGTGTCAGGTCATAAAATCACTTTACACCACTTCTTCGAGGCAGTTTATGATCACTGGATATTGTGCCTTTGGTCCATGATACGGGGCATTGCTATATTGATTAAATGCCTTAGGCTGTTACAGGGTAAAAAATAAGGATATTTAATCAATAGACCTGCACTTTAGTTACTGTTCCTGTCAGGCTGGAACAGAAATATCTCAAGAAAGGGGCAGCTTCTCATACAATTTGAGGGAGTTAAAGTTTGAAGAAAGCTAAATAATGCCTTTCCAGCCCTGAGAGGGAAGATAATCAACTTAGCAATCTCAAGTGCGGAGATCGAGTTACCAGATCAGTCTGGCTTAAGGGTTCAGCAAGCTTCAGAAGGGACTTTGGGCCTCAGAAGGGAGCCCTGAAGAAACCGTGGACTAAACATGAGTGAAATAAATGCTGTTGGTTGCCAGTGATATGTCCTGATCCTGAATGTTACGTCTATGAGGATTAATTACCTCTCAGCTAAAGCATCTTATTTAGTGAGCTAGTTCAGGGGATGAGTTTCTCCACATCTATGCTATAGTAAAAAGGGAAGAAACAGTTTTCCCAAGAGTGCCTAACTTTGCTATTGAATCTTATGACTATGGCATTTTCTTACCATTGTTTACCTGTTGTTATGTCACTGTAACTCAAGACCTATATCTTTGGATATATTCCCTTGACTACTGTCAAGTGGGTGCAATTTATCTCACTAACTTTAGATGCCTTCTTTGTAAATACTTACATTCACACTTTTAGTCAATGCTTTTGTTATAGTCAAAGCACAGAAACAGACACTTTTAGGATAGTTTGTCCCATCTACTTTCAACATTTATCCTTGGCTGAGAGGAGCTACAACAATCTTATCCTACTAGTGCCTGTCTCCTCCCACTGACCAAAAAATGAGCCCAGGTTGACTGGTTCTGAAGAAGAAATCCACCCAGTAGAAATCTAGGACAGGTGAGTCCTCCTTAGGAAGAAGTTTTAATTCTGCATTGCAACGGTCAAGAATAGACATCTCTTTCTGCTACATTTTCAAATGGATATGGAAAAATTCCAAACTAGAAACAATACCATATATGAAAAAAACTAAAAGTGTATATAGATTATCAGAATGAAGACTTACAGGAAACTTTATTACACTGTACTTGTACTGTCCTTGCAGGAAAATACTGAGCATTCAGGATTCTGTAGCAGAGAAAAAACATAATGAGAATCAATGCCTAGAAGCTGGAGCCAGACACTTTCTGGGTGGAGGGAAGGAATTTACTTCATTATTTCTAACAGTAAAGGTAATGAAAACTGGTGGAAATTACTATAGGAACAGTAGGTTTTTCATCTTCTGATGTATTCCAAGCCAGGGTGGTCACCTTACTCAATGATAGTTTTCTCCAAGGAAGTGATTTATACCTGATGCATAGGAAACATGTAATGCAAAGGCACACAGCCTAGATTAATTAAGATGACTTAACTGTCCCTTCTCATCCCCAATCTGTGAGAATTCATGGCAAAAAAAAACAAACTTTTTTTTTTTTAGAAAAGCAACACAAACCAGTGTGTCCAATTCTCTGTGCAAACACAGGTCTTACATGGCAGTTGAGATGTACTTGGTATTTGCTGCCTGTCTTTATTTATCTACTGTACTAGAGCACAAGGAAGAATTGGCTCTTAAGTGGGGTTCTTGGAGCCTGGTACAATTCAGTCATTACTGCTTGGGGTGGAAAGGACTGATGTATGAATTCAAGAACAAATAAAGCTTGACAGCATACAAGCTGTTAAGACAACCTGACCTTTGTGTGTCTACTCTATGAACAGTAAGCTCAATTAATTGTAATGCTTCCAGGTCCTGTACCACCATTAGGAAATGCCTTATTCAGCTAAAACTGTGATCTTTTTTTTTTTTTTTTCCCCATGGAAAAAAGCATTAAAATATCCATTGTATACTGTCAGCAATAAGGGGAAGATTCTCATATTCAGCAAGGTCTAAAAATTAATTAGCTTTATTCCTTAAATACAAAATAAATACATCCTGCCATAGCGAAAAGCTTCGGGACTGGATTTTAGCCAGTTGGGTACAAGCCGAGATGGGAGCTCTGGCTGCAGTTGGAAACATTTTGTTGTAGTGTTTGGGCTGGTACATGGCAGTTTAGAGATCAGCTAAAATCACCAACTCTACAAAGGCAAGGGAAGTGTTAAAAAAAAAAAAAGGCTAATATATAGGACAGTGGACAGTGAGTCTAGAGCATGCATGGTCTGTCAATAATGTACATGTCCTCATATATCATTTAAATGCCTCAATTTACCCCTCTCTGAAGGGGTGTTGTGATCCCTTGTGATCCCTTGTGTTGTATGCAAGTGATTTAGCAAGGTCCTTAACGTCATCATAGCATTTCAAGAGACTTCCAGTACCTGAGGGACAAGAAGCAAAGATAAAGTGTTGATTTTTGTTGGAGCAGAATGGAAGAGCACTACAATGAAAATGAGATTGTTTTGTATGGGTGATTTCTCAGATTTTGGGGGATTGCAAGATGAATTTGCTTAGATATTGGAGCTCTGAGGCTTGCTGGGGTGACAATCCATGGAAAGCTTCCTATGATTTTGATACAGAATGACATGTTTGTGATTCATAGGAGTTATGTACCTTTGAGGAGCTGGAGAAACAACAGGGTTTGTATGCTGTCTGCACGACACAGAATGCAAGAAATGCTCGTTTTCTCTCCATTTCCTACATAACATTATATGTTAGTGCCTCTGAACCAAAAGTAGACCTCCATAATGGTAGATATATTGCAAAAGAAAATCTCCTCCTGAGGGAACTCACAGTTTAAATAGACCAGACGCTCAAAGAAGAAAGAAGGAGTATATGCAGCTGTTTACAGACAGCTAATGGGACGGCAACGGTTGCGTAAGGAATCTGTAACACATCAGGAGATAGACACCAGACTTGATTACACCTTTATTGGTAAATAATGTAGGGCAAGGACTGTTCTCTAGCCCCAAAGCTATTCTTCGTAGTTGAGCGTGTGTGCTTTTAGCGTGGCTGCAAGCAAACAGAGTGGCTGCAACGTATATGCCCATTTGCAGTGGTCACTGACCTATATTAACATTTTGACTTCGCTCGGAGGCATCTGGGAAAGTGTTATTTTGCCCAGTCCAAAACTGTGCTGGGACTACTCTAATAATTTATTTCTCTGGACAACCGCAGAGCAATGCTGGGGCACTGCATAGTTTACTGGTACCGATGTGGCCACTGGATCCTTGTCCTGGGCTTCCACTGAATGCTCAGCCTTTGTCTTTCCTGTACTTCTGTCGGCTTTGGTTTTGGTTTGTTTTGGGTGTGGGTTTTTTTCCTTTCTTTTCATAGTTTATTTGGAAAACTGGGGATATCAAGAGAAATACTGGCATCTAATGCTAATCCCTATGCCTCATCAGTATTAAAGCAGTTCAGGACATAGATGGCTGAAGATCAATTCAGTTCCTAAACAAAAGTTTTAGTGCCACTTCAGACATTTCAGCGGTTTCAAGATATCCAAAGTGATATCCATCTGTGTCAGATGAGATACAGGACCTAGGACAGACTTGTGCCCTTCTGGATTAGCAGTTGGAGGCCAGGTGGGATGCCCTAAAGTCTTTCAAATGGCACTAAACTCCTAGACGTCTGAACTGAGCCCCAAAATCCAAACCCTGCTCCTTTTTGTCTTGCTCCTGCCTGAGGGGCTAACTATCCAGGTGCATGCTGTTCCCCACCACTTCTTAACCAATGCCTTGCTAAGAAAGCACCATGGCGATACCTTGTCCTGAAGCTCTGGTGTCACAGTTTTCAATGGCATAAATAGTTACTTTTTTTGTGTACTACATATTTGAGGTTTTGAGTTGTCTTCTCTGTACCCATCATACATTTCTCAACGCTTCGTTATTTTCTTCACTTTACCTTTTGAAGTCTTGGCTTAAATTGGCATCATAGCTTTTCATTAAGAGAAAGAGAAGAGAGATTTATCCAGTTTTAAGAGTTGTTCCTCAGTCGCTCTGCATTGATTTTTGTGGAACTGTCCTTTTAACTGTTTTCTGTCTGATTTGTCATAGCCTTCTAATGAAAGCCAGTCTTCAAGTGTGGGGTCAGATTTACATTGATTATTCCCTTTGTTGTCTTTCAATGATCCTTTTTGAACTGTGAACTCTGAGTTGTGGCTTGGTTGTGAAGGGCTTTTATTGCTCTCAAACTGTGGATTAAACAGTTGAATGCAACAAGCATCTGAACTTTCTCCTGTGCAAACAAACAAAAAAGCCTCCTACCCTATATTAAACTACAGCTTGTTTCTAAAAAAGAAATGTATTAGCAACTGACAACAAACTGTTTGCGTTTAGAGGCTGTGGGATGAGAGAGACAAGCAAAAAATGTGTATGCCTTATTTGACATGGTTTGGGTAATTGTGTAGGCAAGGGCAAAGATCTGCAGATCTTATAGCCTAGATATATTAGTGCTGCCATAAAGAAGCATTTGCTGCTGTATGTGCTGTAAAACTGTCGTGTCTCATTTCAAGCGGAGAACGGGTGGTAAACACTTTTATATTCCACTGCAGCGATGGGCGCTTTGCAGGTGATTGGTAACAGCATGGATTTACCAAGGATAAATCATGCCCGACCAACTTGATTGCCTGCTATGATAAAATAACTGGATTTGGGGGTGAGAGGAGTGCAGAGGATGCCATTTCCCTCAACTTTAGCAAGGCTTTCTTGGATACAATGTTTTGGTACCCAAGTTAGGACGTTACAGTTTGGGTAGGCAGACAACTTGATGGGTAAAATCTGGCTGGATGGTTGGACTCAGAGGGCAGTGGCTAATGGGTCAAAGTACACCTGGAGACCTGTAACGAGCAGAGTGCCGCAGGGGGCTGTCCTGAGACCTGTCGAAGAGGTGATGGAGTGTGCTCCCAATGACTCCAAATTGGGGGAAGACCAGTTGGTACACTCAGGGACAGGGCTGCCATCCAGAAGGACCTGCAGGCTGGAACAATGGGCTGGCCAGAATCTGCCAAAACTCAACAAGGACAAATGCAAAGTCCTGCATCTGGGAAGGATTAATTCTTTGCAACAGAACCTGCTGTGACTGACTGGCTGAGGAGCAACTCTAGGGAAAAGGCCCTGGGGTAGTGGTAGAAAGTGAGCTGAGCATGAGTGAGCTGTATGTCCTGGCAGCTAAGAAGGTATCCTGGGCTGTGTGAGTAGAAGCACAGCCAGCAGATCAAAGGAAGTGATTATCTCCCTCTACTCAGCACTTGTTAGACTATATCTGGATAGTCCATCCAGGTTTGGGACTCTCAATACAAGACATTGATCAAATGGAGCGAGTTCAGGAGAGGTCATTGAGATGGTCAGGGCTGGAGCACATGCCTGGTGTGGTATGGGGCTTGTTCAGCCTGGAGAGGGGATGGCTTTGGAGGGACCTCATAGTAGCTCCCTATAGCTATGGGGAAGATTATCAAGAAGACCAAGCCAGGTTCTTCATAGTCGTGCAAGGTGGGAGGATGAGAGACCACAGACATTAGCTGAAACAAGACATGTTCAGACTGCATCTACGGAAAACCTTTTCCCCGTAAGGACAGTCAAATGTTGGCAGAGACTGCCCAGGGAGGTTGTGCAGTGTCCGTTCTGGAGGGTTTCAAGACCCAAATGAAGAAACCTCATCTGACCTCATAGGTGACCTACTTTCACTGGAGTGAAACCTCCTGAGGTCTCTTCCAGCCTGAATTATCCTGCGATTCTATGGACAGCTCCTGCATGAGTGAAGTTTTGCAGGGTGCTCTGCAGTGATACAAGTATGAAGCACCATGTAAAAGAAAAATGATACAATTAGGCTTTGTAAAGATAATCTGGAGAACAGTTTTGATTAGCTTTGTCGCCTTAGTAAGTACCTTGTTCATCTGTTTAATACATTTTTGGAGGATACACAAAGTACCTTGTTCATCTGTTTAATACATTTTTGGAGGATACACAAAGTGTTAATTTATCTGTTAGTGTTTTCTTTGGAACACAAATAATAAGTACTAATAATGTGTGCCTAAATGCAATTACAGCTACTAAATCAAGGACTAGTTTTCCCAGGTTTTATATACTTGCTATTTTCTCCTGTTTTTTTTGCTCTTTCTCTTTCTTTGTCTCCTCACATATATATGTTCTCTTTGGCTACCCCAGAAATCTTTGGAAATTTCCGCTTTCAATAAAATGCATCTTTCCGTATACCAGCAAGGAATCCAGATACAGCACATAATACCGGTTTTCAGCATGAGGAAGAGCAAGTTATCAGGTTGTAAAAAACAATCCTTATCAACTCTTCTTAGAAGTAGAATAATTCATGTGTGTCATTTACTGAATCTTTGGAAGACCAGCAGGACACAGTCAGGACTGCATTATATGACCTTCATCAGTAAAGAAAAAAAAGTATATTTCTTTGGTATTAGCTGTTTCTGAAGCCAGAATGTCAGTGCATTTGAACTTGAACAGATGGCTTCTAAATGGTGAAGATGATTGACATTTTCATAGCAATGTAACATTTATGTTACTTTTTGGGGAAAAAGGAAAATAGAGATAAGTATAGTTTTGTGTCCTCATAGAGTACCCAATCCAGCCCTAAGTGCCTTTGAGTTTTAGGAGTGATACATCGTCACACAAAGGTCTGAGCAAGGGTCTTGGATCCATGGGACCATCACACGTTGGGGAGCTTTGAATATGAAAGTGTTCCCTGTCCTGTAATGCACCAGAGTCATATTCTTGATTCAAACTCAGTCAGGCTCCAGGAAAATGAAAAATAAATGTAGGTATAAGCATAATGGATTGAAAACATTTCTACTGTATGTCATTATTGTCTTTTACATCATACGAAATGTATGATCCGATCAGCTGATCCACCTGCACATAACCACAGGCTGTTTAGAGAGGTATGCCAAGAAAATCCCTGAAATTTCCACCAACTCCTCTTCATTTGGGCTGCACTGCTGTGAGAATGATTTTGTGTGGCCACCAATATGGCTGTTGGACTGGTGCCACAATATCCAGCTAGTGCTTGTCAGCGAGGACGGACTGCGGAGCTGTGGTGTGGTTGTTGCAACTGCTGGAGCTCCTTCTTCCCGCTGAAATACCTGCCTGCCCCACAGACCCTACTCCTGGTTACAGGTTCCTTTGCCTGTCTTGCCCTCTGGATTGCATAATATCGATGGCAGAAAAACAGGAGAGAGAACTGAAGATCTCAAAAGTATCAGAGCAGTGAGGGTCATGGGTACTGGATGCCATTATCACTAGCACATGGTGCTTTTGCAAACTAATGACCATAGAATCACAGAATTATTTAGGTTGGAAAAGACCTCTAANGGGCACTTTCCAGCCACTCTTCCCCAAGCCTGGAGTGTTGCCTGGGGTTGTTGTGGCCCAAGTGCAGGACCCAGCACTTGGCCTTGTTGAACCTCATGCAGTTGGCCTCAGCTCATCGATCCAGCCTGTCCAGGTCCCTCTGCAGAGCCTTCCTGCCCTCCAGCAGATCAACACTCCCACCCAACTTGGTGTCGTCTGCAAACTTACTGACGGAGCATTCAACTCCCTCGTCTAGATCATTGATAAAGATATTAAACAGAACGGGCCCCAATACTGAGCCTTGGGGATAATAAACCTACACAGATGGCTTTCTGAAAGAGACCCAGGTCGACAGGAGCTAGTGCTGTTTGCCAGCAGTATTCTGCCTCCTGATAGTATTGAGATGAAAGGAATTCTTTTCTTTCATTTACAAAGTTGGGGGTTTGTGTCCTTGTCATCCTTTCCCCTTCCCAACTGCTGTTTACCTGAGCCCTTCTGAAACTTGAAGCTACAGCAGTTGCAACACAGATATTGCAAAGTTGCGAATCCACAAATACGGATATAACTGTGAACACGATGTAGAAATGACTTCAGCGATTCCTTCTGGTCCATGCTGAGAGAAGTGAAAATTTAAGTATACCATAAATAGTATATGTACACTATATGATATAGACATATAAAATGCCCACCTGTATTTTGATCAGTTGGTAACAGTTATGCTTTAAAAATATATAAGTAACATATGGTGATTATGGTAATGTTGTTTTAATGAAGCTTTAATTGAAGTGAGTTGCTGTACTGTGAGGAGAAAGGCTAACAAGCAAGATCAAATGAGCAGGAAGGGAAACCAAACCAGAGTTCCTGGAGCTGAGATCTATAATTTTACCAGTAAAGCTAAAGGCACTGGGAGAGTTTTATAAGAGAGTTTTAATTTCCAAAGAAAAGTAAGTCTAAAGTTTTTGACTTTTCAAATAGATGTAAGCAAATGAAGAAACATGTCAGATGTTACATACTCGCCACTGTCCTTTCAGATTTAATGAAGTGTCACTAGAGTCTATAAGATAAAGCAATATTTAATCCTGTATCTGTAGGTTCCTCCCCTTGGAATGGGTTTTCAGCTGCAAAAACTGGCAAAGACTCAGCCTGTGGCAGTACATCAACTTCCACTTGACGTTCTTGTCCTTTGTGATGTTGACTTAGATTGATTTTACTGAAATGCATTAGTTTTCTTCTCACTCCTTTTAGCTCAGCAGACTGTGATGGAGCTATGTTACAGCAAGGTGGATGTCGTAGTATTCTGCCTTGTGCATCAAAAACAACACTGTCATTTAATACTTTTTTATAATCTCTGTGACTGATGAGGATGCGCGAAGGAGAAAGGACGGACATCTAGATAACCAAATCCCTGGTGAAGTTTATAATATTGGCTCTTAGAAAAAACCTTTTGCCATATACACTTGTCGTGGTTTAACCCCAGCTGGCAACTGAGTACCAAACAGATGCTCGCTCACTCACCCCCCCGCTGGGCTGGGGGAAACAATCAGAAGGGTAAAAGTGAGAAAACTCATGGGTGGAGATAAAGACAGTTTAATAGGTAAAGCAAAAGCTGCGTGCACAAGCAAAGCAAAACAAGGAATTCATTCACCGCTTCCCATCGGCAGGCAGGTGTTCAGGCATCTCCAGGAAACCAGGACAACAGTGATAGAATTTAGCCTAGATGAAGAAAGAAATGTGGAAAGTAAAATGATTATATTCATGGTCACTTTTCTGATTGCAACAACAATCTGGATAGGAAATCAGTCTAACCAGAGCCAAATATGCTATGCATTGTCTTTCCAAACACACTGAACAGGCACTTGAATCCATCAGGTATGGAATGAATCTCTTAACACTTTGACGCCACCACAGTTCAGTCTGCGTAGCAGTAACCTTAAGTTGTCCACTAGACCATTCCCATTTTGTAGAAGGGAAACGAGAATAATCATCACATTTTTTGTCTCAGTGTAAAAAAATAAGGTATGAAAGAATTCTCTAACAACAAGTTTGATCTCAAATACATAGTCCGAGACTAGAGAATATTAATTTTGGACTGACAAAAAAAAAAAAAAAAAAAAAAGAATAAACCTGCAAGGCAAGCATTGTTCATTCACATATCTAATGCTCCCAGGCATTGGGAAAATCAAGATTTTCCCAAACCTTTTCATTTATGGGACACTGCAGGCAGGATGTTATACCTGTATAACAGTTAACTATGTTGTCCCAAGCTAATTCTCTAAGGAATATGGGCAAGGTAAACATCCTTACAGAGGTGAAAGGAACTTCAGCCTTTCATCACTTTTTCGGGAAATGACCACAGGAGTTTGTTTGCCTGTTTTCCACTGAATATGAAATGAAACTCCCTCCACAGGTCCACAGAAGCCATTGGATAGAGATCCCTTCATCCCTGTGGCCAAGACAGAGTTTCAAATGGGTGAGGACAGATGGAAAGACCTGTCTCCCATTACCTTTTCCAACCAATTTGCCTTTTGGATTTGATTTTCTAGAAAACAGGGTGATTCTTTTTCTTTCAAACTTCCGTTCTTCTCCTTTCCACTTTGTCTACAGACATGTTGCTTTTATGCCCATGTCATGCCATTTGCGGGTCTGCCCACATCTGTGTGTCCTGTCTGCACTGTATAAATTTACAGCCATTTGGCTGGTTTCTATCAAAATGGCCAAAAAAGGAAATCTTCAGTTTTACATTCCTACAAAGTTTTGCAAAAACCTGTACGCAGGTAGAGGAGAAATACTATTAATACCTCCACCAAGGGAATGGCTACAGGGCAAGTTCATCTCCTGTTAGATGTGAAATGACCCACACAACAGAAGGCTTGCGAAAAACAACTAGTTGTAAAACTAGTAACAGAAAAACAACTGTAGTAAGTGCTCTCTGAGTTACTAAATTTTGAAGTAAGCTTCAAAATGAGCCACCATTACTACAGCGGAGAGCACGAAACAAATGGAACGACTATGCACACCTGATTCTGCACTGGATGTGTGGTTGTGGTGCTCTGAGATAAAAACCAGACAGGCTTTGTAGTGAAGGTCATTTTATTAAGGTCTTTTATTAAGCTGACCCATATATCTGGAAAAAAAAACAGAGACTCTTTTAGGAGCACAGACCCTTGGAGTGGCCCAAAGAACAGCTCATGTGCCTGAAAGCTTTCTGCCTCTTCCCTCAGCTATTTCCATTGCTCTAATAAAAGATACGTGCTCTTCCTACAGAGCTTGTTTGACTGACGTCACACTGATCTAAATTAAGAGAAAGATGAAGTGAAGAAACAGTGTCCAGAGAGGGAAAAAGAAAAATAGAAGGGAAAAAAAGAAGGAAAAAAAAGTCATTTAGTTATTTCAGAATCAGGCCCTGAAAATCTGCTTTTTTATATATATATATATTTAAATCTCAGTTTATGATGATATTGCATGCAGCATTGACAGAGAGACAGCCAGGTTTTAACTACAACTGTAGTCAGTTTTATAGCTATAATTTTTTTCCCCTCACTTGCAAAAAGTCCTCAGCTCTCTGATTGAGCACACATGCAAATAAAAACTGTACAAATGAGGAGGTGGCTGTAGCGGTGACGTGTAGGTACCAAGAGATTATCCATTTAATAGAGTCAAACACCTGGCTATTTAATAGATATCACCAGCTAAATCAGTTAGAAAGAGCTTAGGCAAGCATGTGGAAGCAGGGCTGAATTAGAAATAAGTGAATCCTAGCTTTGGCCACAAATGTGTGGAAAATGAAAGTAAATTAAGTTGCTTCAGCCCTTCCACTGGCACAAACTGATATAAATTGGTTTCATTAAAAAAACCCTAACATATTTTAAGGCTGCAGTCCTAACCTATTACATTTTGTGTGGTTGCCGAGAGCTAGTAGCTTAGTGGCATTTTATGTAGACAATGAACAGAGGACAAATAGAATTTTATTGCTTTCTAAATGAAAAGGCTGGGAAGTTTTAGAATAAAATTGATTTTCACATCTGGAAAAGTTTGCCTTATCATTAGCTCTGTGCTTGCTCTCTCTCTCTTTCTCTACTTATTTTTCACTCCATTGTTTTCCACTTATTTTGCAAGGCAGCCCTGTAATTTCCATTCGCATTCATTCATGTTTCCAAATTGTGTTTTTCTTTTCCAAGTGCAATATTTGACAATGTTTGCAAAGGGGCTGCTCAGCTGAACTGTTACTTGGCTGGGGTGGGACAGGCAGTGGTCTCTGCCTTTTTTCCTCTCATACCTCTGGATATAATATTTACAAAAGGTGGTTCTGGAGCATTTTCAGAAACCCTGACTGCATTTAAAGGAGTTCTTTATAAGCTCTGTGATCCACTGGTCTTCCCAATTTATCAGTATGTCATAAGGAAAATGCACCCATGGTACGATACAGCATTATACAGAAATACAAGAGCTTATACGGCACCTTAACTTGCGTAGAAACACTCTGCTTTATATGGAAGGGACTATTAGCTCAGGTTGTGCACCTTCTTGCAGCTTTTGTGAGAGCTGGGTGGCTTAACGTCTCTTCATGGAAATGATACTGACTTTTGCCACTTGCATGAAACACCCCTCATGGGCTCATCCAAAGATCACTGCTTTTCCCACATTTAATCCCTGTTTAGAATCATAGAATCATAGAATAGAATCATAGAATCATTAAGGTTGGAAAAGACCTCTAAGATCATCGAGTCCAACCATCAAGCCAACACCACCGTGCCTACCACACCATGTCCCTAAGCGCCTCATCTACACGTCTTTTAAATCCCTCCAGGGATGGGGACTCCACCACTTCCCTGGGCAGCCTGTTCCACTCTTTCAGGAAAGAAATTTTTCCTAATATCCAATCTAAACCTCCCTTGGTGCAACTTGAGGCCATTTCCTCTCATCCTAAACCACATGTGCTCTATTTCGCAGTGGTAATTTGGCTCAAAATATATAGAATAGCCTAATATTAGGCCAAATTTTGTTTCTTGTGAATTGGCAAGTGCCAGTTTAGCAAAGAAAGGGCTAAGGGAGTTGGTGTTCCCTTCCACTTATCCCATACTGTGCCGTGTGTTGTGTCCTGTGCCACATGATGAAGGAAAAGGTACACAGTTTTCCATTTCACATCACAGAAACATTGTGCCCTGAACTGTGTTATCCTCAAGGGCCAGCTCATTGGTGAGTCTGTGGAAAGTGTCAAGCACTTGTGGCTACTACAATACCTGCTCTGTGAAGAGAAGAGCAGCTTTTGCACCAACTGCTGCTTCAGCTTCTGTGCAGGCTCCAGGACGAGAGTGCCTGTGGATATCTTCTCATCCAGAGACAACTCAAGGTTGCTTGATGTGTCTTGCACCTCTTTTAGCAACAAATGGGGCAATATTACAGCTGATATTACTGGCACGAGGGTTTCAGATCTAAGGATGTCCCTCAGGCATATTCTGGGATCGAATCCCTCTCCCAGGGAGGGGCACAATGTGATGCCTCCATGAGTTAGGACTTTTGGAAAGCAAGCAATGGTCCATGGAGAGTTAGAAGGGTATGGACTGAAGACAGCATTACATGGTGCAGCTTGCTGAAAAAATCTGAGGCATACCTGTGTTTAATCTGGAGATGGTGAGGAGACCACTCACCATCAATGTAGACTATTGATTGGGGTGCTTTATGCGCCTTACTGAGCCGTGCTGAGCTAGCTAGAGCTTCATTTCTCACCAGTTGCAATGTCTTTTGGAAACTGGGGGAGAAAAACACGTCTGAAAGCAGAGGTTCATGTTGATAAAAAAAATCACTCTTAATGATTTTCCTTGGCAATGGCAAAGATCAAACTGTCATTTTATCCTTAGACATCATCCCTCTGTGTGACACTGTAGGTGTGTTACGGAAAAGCGTGTTTGTGGGAGCTTGTACTGTCCCTGCCCACTCTGCTAGTTCTGTGCCTATTTTCATTGTTTTCCTATTAAAAGAAGCAAATTATTCACTCAACCACAAAAAAAAGCCTTATCACAATGGTCAGCTGTGAGTTTGGGCTAGTCATTACAGAGTAATCTTGGGTTTATTATGGTCTTCTAGATAGTCTAAAACCTGTAAACTTCCCCATCTTCCCTTTTGCTTTGGGTTGCTAAGCCACATTAGTTACACACCATTTTTCCAGTGAAGATAGGTCTCTCGGAAGTTTTGTCTCCAGTGCTGTCAGCTGGTTACCTTTTATTAGCACAGAGTACAATTTAAAGTGAATAAATTCAGTCAGATATTTTGCCAAGAATTACTCAGCTCTTCGTGACTAAATATTAATCGATAATGCCTCTTTAAAATTTCTCTTTGCTCCAATCATTTTTATGGTCGTGCAATTTACTGCATGGAAGCACAGTAGTTAAAGATAAAAAACACCTGTTAAGTTGCATCATTATTAATATTTATCTGTCATTTACAGAGCTCCAAAAGGTGTGCACAGCACTTTCCTGTTGGTCAGCATGCCAGACAACACAGCTGCTTTCCCAAGGACTGCAGTTGTGAATAGGTACAGGGCAAAGAGACACTGTAGTCGGAGAAATGTCTTCAAACATGGAGTTTTCTGCCCAGGATGTCCTGACTAGCCTTTGGGGGCTTTTAAAATGGAAAGGGAAGAAGTGTGCCTCAATCTGTAGGAAGACAACACTAGATCTTAGACCCTGAGCAAAGGAAGATTAATTTAGAAATAAAAAATAAAATAAAGTGATATAGAGGTACGCACAGGATGGAGACCTGTGAATTAGAGCTGGGCAATATTTTTTTCTGTTTTGTTTTGTTTTTCCCTCAGAAACTTTCCAAGATTTAATTTATTATTTCCAATTTATTCTGGAGCAAATCTAAAATATTTATGGTTTTGTTTTTTGTTTTTTTCTGTAATGAATATACCTATTTTGCAAAAACACTTTTCTCAACCCCAAAATGCTCAAGAGGCTCATGCCCAGGACACTCTTAGATGTTTGCAGGTGATCCAGGGTCTGGTCATTACTTCTCATTCCTGTGTATCCCAAGAGAAGAACCTAATCAACAGAGCTGGTGGTTACAGCAGGGAGAGGTTTTGGTAAAGAATTAAATATTCATTGGTGATAGACACAATCTCCTGTAACCTAAGTGCTACACTGCTGCAAAGCATGGAAGAGGAAGACAAAACAGCTCTTCCAGAATAACTGCAAGTCTGCTGGTGAGACAATCATGGGGAGCCATCAGTTCAAGGCTTGAGGCTGGACTGAGAACAGGGATCTTCTCATGGCCTGTTTGGTTACAGCATATTCCTCAAGGGTGTCTGTTAGCGTGTGATGCAGGACATCAGCCACATGCTTGAGCTGTGGAGCAATTCACCAGAGGTTGAATAGTTACAGATACTTCAAGAGGATATTAAATCTGATGATGAGTATGCACTGACAAAGGATGAGGAGGAGAGAGAGAAGCTGTATTTGTGAAGGAAAATGTCTATAGCATAGTGGTGTATTTTGGTAGGTCACCCTGAGGAAGCTCCTCTTCATTGGCCCATGTGTAGAGTCAATAGAATCATAGAATCATAGAATCATTAAGGTTGGAAAAGACCTCTAAGGTGATCGAGTCCAACCGTCAACCCAACACCCCCTATNCTGGGCTCCTCAACACCATTCCCTAGTGAACTTGAACTTAACAAGTAAGGAAACCGCACACAATATTTGCTCCCACATCCTGCTTTGTAATTAAGATAATTGTACTCAGTCATGAAAGAAGTATGTGATTCAGCATGTAGGCAATTCCATAAGGGAGTGAGTTTGGAGAAAGAGCGTTGTTCAGGCTTCAGTGGTTTTCAGACATTGAGAATAGCACAAATATGTTTTTATAACTGAGGTTCCAAATACTGGTAATTACACTGATTATGCAGTGGATGTCTCGTTTTCATCTTTTATAAATCCTTTATTCCCTTACCATTGTAAGTGGACTAGAGGTTTTGCTTTTCTCTGATAAAAATATAGGAATAGAATCTCATTAGTTGCTATCTATGAGCAGCAGGAGGAAAGCAATGTCAGTGCCGTTGTGCTTGACTGGGGAAATCACGGTATCATGTGCTGAAAGAATGTACAGTAGTAACCGGTGTCCAGACATTGGAAAGGAAGGCATGATAGATAGGTACCACCTTGGAAGTGCCGGTCAGTCTTGGTCTTCCCAGGCTGCATTTTATGAGCTTGTCAGTGGCCTAGTGACATCCCCCCTTCCCCAAAAACACAAATCATATTCCGAACCTTGATACATATTTCACTCACAAGGAAATTTTAGACAAGATAATTTCTCTCTTTCCCTCTTTGTATTATCTATCTATCCTTTATAGCTTGTTTAAGAGAAAATTCTTTTTTTTTTTTTAAATCCAAAGATGTGGTAAGCCCTACTTATGTTTGAGAAATATGTGGAGGAACATTTTATATCCATGCTGTTCTGAATTTATGCTTTTGCAAACCACAGTACATTAAAAAAAAAAAACCTGAAAGCTGCAAGGAAAGATTCTGACAGCCGCCTTCTGTCACACTGGATCAGTTACTCTTCCATAGAGAACAATATGAGGAACATTTGCAGGACAATGTTTAGTTACAATTGCAGCTGGGTTTAAAATGAGAAGGAGCAATATTGTACTTGAACCCTTCTCCAGTTTGGCAGATCTCATGGCTGCTGCTTGCACAGCTCATTTGCACTAATGCTGGAATAAAAGCTGATTTCTCCTGGGATGAGACAAATACATGAACAGCAGGTCTATATCTCTCGGGAAGAACATTGGAGGCACGAACACTTGAATGACAGAGTCTGAAGGAAAAGTATTTAAACCTTAAATCCTGTTCCTGGGACATTTGACACCAGCTGAGCATAGTGAGATTTACTGTGGCCATACTGGGCTCATAGGACATTTCTGGTGCGAGTTGAAAACATCAGGACCATCTCAGATAAGGAGGACATGAGATAAGGACAAGTGGATAAAGAAAAATGGTGAGTGCACACTTCTGCAAAACAAACACAAAGAGGAGGATGCAGGCAGTCCTGGGGACCCCTGAATAGGAGAAACTCAATTCATTTCTTTCTGCCCATGTGAGTGCAGGATATGAACCTCTCCCTTCGGGTACAAGTGGGACATCACCTCTTGGCCTCACCTCTCAGCAGCTTCTTCGAGAGTGGCTGGTGAAGTGTCTGCCATTTGCCTTTGTAATTTGGAGGGCTTTAAATTACTTTGTAAGGAGCCTTAAAGTGCAGTGTGCTTCTGTGGCTCTGAGATCCTGAAAATAATGTAAGAAAAGTGGATTTCTGTGATTAAATTGTGAATGAGTAGTTTCTCTGAACGGTTGTTTAATTGAGCTGCAGCTGGAGCTGATTATGTTTGTTTTTCCTTCAGTGTCTCTCATTTCCTTTCGTTTCCGTTAATTCCTGCTTTCATTGGGTAACTGTTGCTGTACAAAATTTAAAGAGCAGTAAAAAAAAAAAAAAAGAAAACAAGAAAAAATAAGTGCATATTTTGGGAGCTTTTTATGACAGTTGTTCCTGAAGACACCTGTAAACTGTTGAGCTGAATTGGGCTGCACCTGCTGCTGACTGTATGGGGTCTGAAGAAGGGGTGTGACTCATTCTTCTGGTTGTTCCACCACCCTCTTCTTTGGTTGGGCCTGCTGAGTTGGCTGTCAGGCCACGCGTGCTGTGATGTCTTTTCAGCTGAGACTCTGGATCAAGAAAATCCTAGACTGCCGGAGGCTGAAACCCGGGGGTGATTGAAGGGAAGCATATTCCCACCTCAGCTTGGGCAAGGACAGGGCACCCATATAGATGGGGGTCACATATTTTGGCATCTAAGGGGGCATCTGTGGCATCGCTGCTGTATATGAGAAGTCAAACTGCCATGTGTCCTGGGCAGACAATGAAATGGGAGGATAAAATTCATTATCTATATTATTTCCTAATCTACATGAACAGAAAGTGAAGATCGTTTAGATGGGCTGACAGCAACATCATGAACTTCAATAAGAGGTGCCAAATCCTGCATCTGGGAAGGAACAACCCCATGCGCCGATATATGCTGGGGGCCACTCAGTTGGAAATCAGCTTGGCAGAAAAGGACGTGGGGATCCTGGTGGACACCGAGTTGAACAAGAGCCAGCAATGGGACCTTGCAGCAAAGGTGGCAAGTGGTGTCCTCAGCTGCATTAGATGAATTATTGCCAGCAGGTCAAGGGAGGTGATCCTTCACTCAGCACTGGTGAGTCCACACCTGGAATACTGTTTCCAGTTCTGGGCTCCTCAGTACAAGAGAGACATGGATGTACTGGAGAGAGGCCATCAAAGGGCCACAAAGGTGATTAAAGGTCTGGAGCATCTCTCCTATGAGGAAAGGCTGAGAAACCTGGAGCTTTTCAGCCTGGAGAAAAGAAGGCTCAGGGGGAATCTTATTCATGTCTATAAATACCTGAAGGGAGGTAAATAGACCTGAAGGACTATAAATACCTGCGAAGAGGATGGAGCCAGGCTCTTTCCAGTGGTGCCCAGTGACAGGACAAGAAACAACAGACACAAACTGAAACGCAGGAGGTTCCCTCTGAACATCAGGAAACACTTTTTTACTGTGAGGGTGACTGGGCACTGGCACAGGTTGCCCAGGGAGGTGGTAGAGTCTCACCCCTTGGAAATATTCAAAAACCATCTGGACGTGGTCCTGGGTAAGTGGCTCTAGGTGGTGCTTTCCAACCTCAACTGTTCTGTGATTTTGTGAGATAAGTCTGTCGATGGGGAAGATGTTAGTATTTTCTTTCTTGTCCTATGGACTGTCTTTTTTGCTTTGTTTATGTTACAAAACAGATGCTGTGGAAAGAAATCATGTTACACTGGAACTGCTGGGGCTGCTAGGTCAACTTTGTCGTACAGTGCTCTCCCCAAAAGCTTAATATGAGAAAACAGAGGGCATTTTGTGGTTTTCTACGGGGCAACATGTCTTATCTTTGAAGGTTAAGTTAATTTGCTTTTTCAACCCTTTTTTGATTCCATGTCATACCCAAGGGAATCGTCTTTAACTATCTATGACATTCAAGGCTACATGACCAGTCGAAACCTCCATCTTCCATGAGTATAGCTGGTTTTGTAAAGAAAGAGAAAGAAAAATCCACTAGAGAACTTTGGAGGCATGACAGGATCAAGATCCTGGCTGATCTGAAATAAATAAATAAATAAAAATTGATATTCACATGCTCCCAGTCATTGATTCCCACTTAGACTGTGCGACAGTTTTGTCTGGAGAAGAAAGTCCATTGTTCACTCATTCCACATCACCCCACTTCTCTACAAAAACTATTTCTTCTTGGCATCTGCCAACTTCGGAGGGACACAGTCAGCTGGCAATCTGCGTCTTGTGCTGTTTAACTATTATTATGTGGAGAGACAAATACGGAGGTCTCTTCTAGTTTCTTTTGTGTGGGGTGGTTCATTTCCCATTCTAAAAGTGCCTTTTCGTCTTCTCCAGTTGGAATATCCTAGGTGTCTTGATTTGTTCTGAATCCCCTACCTCTGGACATCATTTTGTCAGCCTGTGGCATTCCCCTAACATTGCAAAAACACCCTTGTCTGACTTCCCAAGATCACCTCTAGGCAAGACAGTCATGCAGTCATTCTTTACATTAAGTATTTTCTCTATAAACATCTGTTTCTTAACAACTCCGGGGTCACTGAATGTACCCAAACACATAAAATCAAAATAAGCTCAGTTTTCCCCTGGGTTTTTGTCAATCCTATTTTTCTCAGTCATGCGATGGTAAACAGATAACCAGGGTTCATGGTATATCACTGTGCCACACGACCACATGGTAGCATGACAGCCTTTTGAAAAGATGTCCTATTTTAGCATTGCAACTGTGACTATACACCATGTCTTTTAACCAATCTTTTATAGCATACACATTCACTAAAAGGTGTTTGTGCAAGTAGGTGATAGTGTCTAAAAGCTTTTGGTCACATTTCTAGGCAGAAACTTGAGGAGAAGCAATTTAGGAACAAGTCGCCATAAATTGCCCTTGATCAAATTTCTCTTCTTTGGGACTATATATCCCGATTTCCTACATAGCTCTGCTGAAGCTCTTACAAACTGAACTTGCCTCCAGTGGCTGATGTTTTTAAAAAACAAAGTTCCTTGGGACAGTGTCCCTTTCTTTCCTCCAATTTGTAGTTGCACAAATTGTGCTGTCTGTTAATAGCAGTGAATTCATAATTGTGGACCTGTATCAAAATATTTTTCCCCAGTAATTTTGCCTGAGCATTTGTATGCAGAATAGGATAATGTTTCTTTACTTACAGTTTTAAGAAAAATCTAGGTCTTAAGGATAGATTTCCTGCTTCTCTGTAGTTATTTCCCTGTGGAGTATTCGTGACTCTTTGTATGGAATTAAAAAGTCAAGGCAGAATTAGCCCTCAAATTTGAAGCAACCAGAACTGAAGCAAATGGACTTGCCAGCTTGTCCCTTCAGTTGCCAATTACTTCATCCACATGGGGAAGGAATGTTCTCTGGGAGCATAATAGGGACCAAGTTTTGGAGCAAGCCCTTGTTTAAACACCACCTACCAGCTGTCACACCAGTGCAAAGTCTCAACTAATTGGCAACTCAAAGGAAAAAAGCCTGCTTTATAATGCTCCTTGGGGACCCAGAAATGGACAGGGTTAATTTGTGTTTTCTACTCTGGGCTAGAGCAAAATCTTGTTTAGCTTTCTTTATGGGAGAAAAGCCAGTGCATCAATCCATAGCACCTCCTAGTCTGCTTGACATCCTGCTTTTTGTAATGAATACATTTCCTGCATTGCTGCGTGCTTCTCCCTGTGTAGATATCTATGATTAATACGTCTTGTCTTTTATAAACAAACCTAATGCAAAGCCAATAATGTGAGTCTCATTTCTTTACTGCCAGCCCACAGCTTAGGTTTGTTTGGGTATATATGTGAAGGAAGAAAGATGAATGTTCACTCGAGCTTGGGAGCTGGAGCCATAACAAATTTATGGGATGAAAAACACACATCAGTGTGAGGCAAATACAGCCTGGGAAGGTCTGCTTTGCTCCCTTCCTTAATTTTACTTTCTACTAGCAAGAATACTGCGTTGTGCACCCAGCCAACAGGTGTCATACTGCACAAGCACATTGCAAGGGGAGCAAACATATTGAAGTACTTGGGAAGCTTTTATCACTGACTAGATTCAATCACAGGATCATAAATTATGAAAGCAGAAGGAACTGCTGTGATCACATAAACTGACCATTAGCCAGTGAATTTCCTCAAAATCAGGTTTCACTTGAACTAGTTTACCTCAGAGACAAAAAAAGAGGTAGTGGGAGGAATTACAGTTTTAAATTTTGAATTATGAGAGGGCTGATCACAACCTGCATCCTGCTTCTCCGATGGTAATTCCCTTTAGTGCTCAAAATCCACATGGGATTTCCAAAGTGAGTTTGTCTATCTTGTCCAACCATGGGATTTTACCTTTCCATTACATGCTAGATCAAAGGCCCCATTAACAAAGTCATATTCCCCAAGTAACTATGTCCTGGGACCATGAGAGACCTCAATTTCTCTTTGATAAGGACAGATGATACAACTTCCAGAGCCCCAGTCTCTTCCCCAAAGAGACTGGATGTGTGGCTGTGAGGTTTTTTTGTCTGGGTTTGTTTGCTTTTTTACCTCAGTCTTTCAGTTACTGAATTTTTCTGGACTTTTTCCTATTTGACAAAATCTTTCATGGCATATGGATCCCAGCCGTAGATCTCAGCACTTCAGTAACGAGTGCTGAAAACCAACTCTTCTCATTCCTACTTGTGAGTCCCACATTCCTTCTGGCAGCTCCTGTTGACCTAATCATCCATGCTACTCCCCAAGCCTTTTTAGAGTCATCCAGACAAGAATCCCCATCACTACCCATCCTATCAGTACAGCCTGAATTCTTCGTTCATCTATGCCTCGATTTACATTTGGCCCCATTGACTGCTTTCATCTTACGGAGGACTCTTGATCCTTCTGTAACAAGGATCCCACAAGGATTCAACTTCAACCTGATTTGTCATGTTACTGGTAGAAATACTCAATGGGGCAGTTTGTCTGTAGGAAAACCATATAAACACATTTTCATGGGGTATCTTCCTAGTTACTGGAACAGCCAGAAACCAGAGTGCTTGGCCATCCTTTGATTCATATCATATGTGTCACGGGGATGTGTTGCACCAGCCCAGACACTAATTTTACATAATTACCTTCATCACACAAACTAGTACTGTATCCTCAGCAAAAGGGACATAACATTCAGTTCATGAGATCTGTTCTCCAGAAGCCAGTAATGATTAATTTATTTTCATTTTCTTTAATTCTTTATTAGTAGAGTCCTATATCAGTTGCTCCATTATTTTGACTAAGATCAATGCTAGATTGGCAGGCCTGTAATTACCTGGGTCATCCCTTTTATGATCTGACTACATCATCTGGCTTCTTCCCAAATAGTGTACAAAAATTTCATTGAATGCATTCATCCTTTTTTTTTTTTTCTTTTCCTCCCCCAGCTTTATTATTGATACTTTTTCATTTTACCTGCAATAATGCATTCTAGTTTAGGATGCATTTTTCTTTTATCATACCTGGAAAATTCTTCTTTGTTGTCCCTACGATTGCCAGTCACAGGTTTTTGCTATGTGCCCTGTAGCTCGTGTGATGAATTTTCTTCAGTTCCTATCCTCTGATTTATATCACATTCTTTTTTTTTCCTGTTTTCAAAATACCTGAGGATTTTTACTGATCAAACTCTACAGAAAAGACAAGAATGCAAAATCAGTCCTTTTAAAGCAAAGAGTCCAAATAACAATTTGCTATAAAAATGCAATTTAGTTACAATTTATGTTCCTATATTCAAGAATAAAGCTTAGGATAATCTAGGTTACATGCTTAGGTGCTGGTGTCTCTTTCCGTTTTGGAACTTTTCTGTTTCTTATATTGCCACAATTTGATTTCAGAATCAGATTCTTACATTCCGATGCTGAATTTACTGATTTAAAGCTCAGAGAAGAATTTTCATTAGTTCTAGTGGCCTTTGGACTGGCATCTAATTCAGATCCAGACAAAAATATTTTAAACGCAAAACTGGATGGGGGTAGTGCCAGTGTGGAAATAATAATTCCTTTGCCATGGAGAAATTTCTATCCCCTCTGAGATTTTTAAGTTCATATCCCTTCTGATTTACACAGCAGGAAATTTTGGGTAGGAAATATATTTATTTAAATATAAGAGTGTGATACTTTTGTATAGTCAACGTTTCTGAATTAGAGAAGCTCATGATCAGTGACAGCAGGGGATTATCTTAAGGGGCAGGGTAAATACTTCGAGTTTCCGGTAATTAATAGTGGTTATTCTGAAATTGTTAGAAGTGTATGTTGAATCACCTAAATTCTGGGTTTGTGAAGGAAAATAAGCTTTGATAGGAAGGAATAATGGAAATAGAAGACAGTTTATATATAATGTGGAAAAGAACGCTGAAGATAAGGGAGAAACTGGAATTTCTGAAATCTATTGCTTATTATATGTTTCTATAATACTTCTGACGTGCCAGTTTTTGAAAGCTCCCTATCTTGAGGAGCTCTTATTATTTAAATGAAACGGCTGTTGCATGAACACTAGGACAGGAAAGTATTATATACTAATCATTTTTGCTAAAAGGAACATGCTGGTTTGTGTGATGTCATGCTCTAGATTTCTTGCAAGTATCCTTGCAAAAAAATGAACTTTTCTGAAGGTTTTGCTGAAGGAGGAAGGCTGCTGTGGATGACTTAAGGAAGGACATTTTGGGGTGAAGTTACAGCACTTGACTTTATTAATTTAGTTGAAGTACCCAAATTAGGGCTCAGACCTTTGTAGTATCAAATAATCTACTGGAGTAATTATTCTCTTTCTTTCGACTGAGAGGGAGTCTCGGTAAATGTAGGGTTTTGTATCAAAATGTAGGTTTGAGTTTGATTCCTGAAGTTAAGAGGTGTGATTCACTCTTCACTCCAGTCAGGCTTAATAAGAAGCATGGAAAAGTGCCTGGAGGAGATTAGGTTAGCAGCTGGCAGAAGGGACCTTCATCCTATAAAAAGCAAAGCAGAGGGCATCCAAAATTAAATGAGACACTGGCAGGTGAGTGCAGAGAGGCAGTGAATATAGACCTCCTTAGAAAACAACAAGAAGGAATTTTGCCCAGATATTCCGAAGAAGGTCTTTAAGGAAGAAATCAGGATGGTCAAAACATCAAGGATGGGATCCGAGCATCGCTTTGCCTCCAGGAATCAGAGAATTGTCTGAGAGGCAGAGAAGTGACAGAAGAAGAGGGTTATTTATCCAACCTCTCCTAATATGTCAAGTGTTCAAACCCTTTTGTTATTCTTGTTGCTCTACCAGGACTATTACCAGTTTATATCTACAATTTGTGAAGTGTCGTGTCCAAAATTGGCAATAGCATTTTATCTTGCTGGCACTGAGTTCACTTGAAAAGTCTGCTTTGTCCTAATAATAGTCCCATCAAGACATTCCAAAATAAGATTTCTTTTTCTTGTATAACATTATATCATTGGTTTGTACAGAGTTTGATGTCACCTTTCAGCACCAGAATTTTGTCTAATATCCTGCTGACCAGCCAACATTTTTGTATTTGTGCATTTAACTTCTTCATCCCTGACATAGTATACTGCATGACTCTATATTAAATTTCTTCCTCCTAATTTCACAAGTGTCTCAATTTTTTTTCAAGATCATTTTAGATTCCACCTTTGTTCTCCCAAATGCTTGTACATTTACTCAAGCCTGATGTCATTCACAAGCATTTAGTTATACCTTTTATTAAAAGGAGTGCTTGTATTTTGAATAGAACTGGGCCTAAGAAATGTCACTGAGATATCTCATCTAAGATCCTCTTCTAGTCTGATGCTAAGAAGCCTCTGACAATTGTCCTTCCAAAGTGATTTACCAATCAGTCCTATCTTACTACAATTAGACCTTCCTATCCTTACTGTTAAAAATCTTTTTCTAGCATCATGTAACATCTTCTTTTACCTTCTTTCTCACCTGGCTTTTTACTAAGTCAGAAATTAAATTAGGTTATTTGGAGTTACTGCCTATATTACATTTACATTTTATTTATTACTCTTTAATAAGGTGATTATCTTCTGGGTATTTGCAAATGGTTGCTTAATAATTTCTTCTAGTATCTGCCCACAAGTTGAAGTTAGGCCTACCAGTCTGTAATTTCCCAGCCGTCAACTCTGTTTTTCATAAGCGGGTTCTATATTTATCCTCTTCAGTCCTCTGGTACTTCTGAATCCTCCACAAACTCTTGAAGATAATCGCTAATGACTCAGTTTGCTTCAGCTAGTTTCCTGCAAAATCTTCAAGATCCAATGTCTCTGCCATCACAAAATACTTTAAAACCATTCTTCCTATGACGCAACCCTAATCCCATCTCCTGTGTTAAGATTAACTCCATCAGCATCTAGTCACAGGTTACCTTCTTTGCCAAGAGAAGCAAAACGTCCCTGGGATACTTCAGCCCACTCTGCATATTTGTTTATTAATTGTCCTTTCTCAGTATTTTACTTCTGATTTATAAACCCATTATTTTCTTTCTGATGATAAAGCTGGAGCGCAGGAGTCACTACCCCTCCAATCTCTCTTTGGAATACAGTGGACTTCACTGGGGCTCCTGTGTAGTGCTTGCTCCATAACTCATTGCAATAAGCAATGCAGTGGCAAAGCGGCCGCATCTGGAGCGTGTCCAGAGAAGGGCAACGGAGCTGGTGACGGGCCTGGCGGACCAGTCTGATGCGGAGCGGCTGAGGGAACTGGGGGTGTGTAGTCTGGAGAAGAGGAGGCTGAGGGGAGACGTCATCGCGCTCTACAACTACCTGAAAGGAGGTTGAAGCGAGGGGGGGGTTGGTCTCTTCTCCCAAGTAACTAGCAATAGGACGAGAGGAAATGGCGTCAAATTGCGCCAAGGGAGGTTTAGACTGGAGATTAGGAGAAATTTCTTTACTGAAAGAGTGGTCAGGCCTTGGAAGAGGCTTCCCAGGGCAGTGGGGGAGTCACCATCCCTGGAGGGATTTAAAAGATGTGTAGGTGAGGTGCTTAGGGATATGGTTTAGTGGGCATGGGGGGGTTGGGTTGATGGTTGGACTCGATGATCTTAGAGGTCTTTTCCAACCTTAATGATTCTATGATTCTATTCTATGATTCTATTGTTGTGCTGCTGCAGTTGCTCTTTGATCATGCTGAAAACCATGCCGGTGAACAAATCCAGGTGGTTTTAAACAAAGAAAGAAATAAAACAGAAAAAAATATTGTTTCCCCCATGACCCTTGTATATTGTCATAGACTCTTTCAGAGCACGTGTGTAGGCACAACAGGGTGAAGCTACGTGTGATGAAGTGCCTCAAGGTGACCATGTTACCATCTCTAAAAGGAAGAGGACACACTACCCTTTTCCCCAAGTCTCATACTTCATCTTGCTTTGCACTGGCTCTGGTGTTTGACCAGCGCTGTAACGAGCCAGTTCAGCTTACTAACCTAGCAGAGAAAGAACTCAAAAAGCAAGAAAGGAGTTGCAATTCTTCAGCGCTAGTGAATTCAGATAGCTCCAGGAAGAGTCAATCCAGCACTAGGACTGGCACATAAGAGTGCATTCAGGTAAGGAGGAATGGACCAGGGCTAAGAAGCTCTCTTAAGTGATGTGTTTTTACATCAGCTCAACCAAGTTACACAGCTTCACCCTGAGGGGACAGTGAACTACAGTGAGTTGGCAGAGATGGACCACTGGGAACCTCTTACAGTGGCTTTGCAGCCAAATAAAACCTGTCTTCCAACTGTCACTCCAGTGGGTGTCCTCTTTTAGACTTTACTAGTCTTTGGATCAACCCTGGGGAATACAACAGTCAGAGTTTGCCTAACCTTCTGCAATCTTCATTTCCATGTAATGCTCCAGCTGTAGTTTTCCCTTGTTCTGGGAATAATGTCTGGAAGCATTAATAATAATGATAGAAAGGGCTATGCAAACCATCTGAGGAGAAAACTCATTCACTTGTCTGCACACCCATCCCTCACCCCCTATTATTCCTTTAAATATTAAAGCACATTCAGTGTTAAGAAGGAAGTGTTTGATTTTTGGAAGTGCTGAGCTCCCATTGTCTTCAGTGGATGTCATGGCTGCTCAGCATTTCTGAAAACCAGACTCATAATGATCAACATGTTAAGAAAATATTTAACAGTTAAGTCTTTCCTGTCCCTTCTTTTCCATCCTCAAGCCAACAGAAAGCTTCTCCCTATCCCACCTCCTGCTCCCTGTAGGACCACCTTTGTCCTTCTGTCCCACCACTCTCGTATCCCCTTCACCTAATGTCTTACAGGTCACGCACTTCACCTGGAGCACATCTGGTGGGATTCATCTGATAAACTGCGGATATCTGCAACGTGGGTGTCTGCGTCTGGGCAAGTTGCCCTAGATTCTCTTCATAGTCAATGGAGAGTGAGTCAGCAGAGTCAATGGAGCTTAGGGCATGATTTCACATCCTAAAATAGTCATCCACATTTGGTCAGATGACTCACACCGAACTCCATTGACTATATTTACTATATCTCCAGTGTCTTCAATGGGAGACTAGACAAGAAACTCAGGTGGTGGGATGCCAGTATCAGATCCTTAAAGTGAGATGAAATTAATCCCACCCCTCCTGCGAACCATACATCAACTGGCTGCATATATCACATTCACCTCCTTCTTTAAGAACCATTTCTGTCTTGGTGCCTACACGGAATGAATCAAGTAATAAAGGGTAGCAAAGTGGAAAGATAATGGTAGGTCATAGCAGAAACTCAGACTGAACCTTAGGTTGGAGAAATTGGAGCAGTTTTATTGAATCCAGTGAAGTCTCTCTCCTTCATATAAGAATTCTGCTTAATAGAATTAAAAAAAAAAAAAAAAAAAAGCTAAGTATGACCGTGAACTGTCAGGGCATATTCTANTTCACCCTGAGGGGACAGTGAACTACAGTGAGTTGGCAGAGATGGACCACTGGGAACCTCTTACAGTGGCTTTGCAGCCAAATAAAACCTGTCTTCCAACTGTCACTCCAGTGGGTGTCCTCTTTTAGACTTTACTAGTCTTTGGATCAACCCTGGGGAATACAACAGTCAGAGTTTGCCTAACCTTCTGCAATCTTCATTTCCATGTAATGCTCCAGCTGTAGTTTTCCCTTGTTCTGGGAATAATGTCTGGAAGCATTAATAATAATGATAGAAAGGGCTATGCAAACCATCTGAGGAGAAAACTCATTCACTTGTCTGCACACCCATCCCTCACCCCCTATTATTCCTTTAAATATTAAAGCACATTCAGTGTTAAGAAGGAAGTGTTTGATTTTTGGAAGTGCTGAGCTCCCATTGTCTTCAGTGGATGTCATGGCTGCTCAGCATTTCTGAAAACCAGACTCATAATGATCAACATGTTAAGAAAATATTTAACAGTTAAGTCTTTCCTGTCCCTTCTTTTCCATCCTCAAGCCAACAGAAAGCTTCTCCCTATCCCACCTCCTGCTCCCTGTAGGACCACCTTTGTCCTTCTGTCCCACCACTCTCGTATCCCCTTCACCTAATGTCTTACAGGTCACGCACTTCACCTGGAGCACATCTGGTGGGATTCATCTGATAAACTGCGGATATCTGCAACGTGGGTGTCTGCGTCTGGGCAAGTTGCCCTAGATTCTCTTCATAGTCAATGGAGAGTGAGTCAGCAGAGTCAATGGAGCTTAGGGCATGATTTCACATCCTAAAATAGTCATCCACATTTGGTCAGATGACTCACACCGAACTCCATTGACTATATTTACTATATCTCCAGTGTCTTCAATGGGAGACTAGACAAGAAACTCAGGTGGTGGGATGCCAGTATCAGATCCTTAAAGTGAGATGAAATTAATCCCACCCCTCCTGCGAACCATACATCAACTGGCTGCATATATCACATTCACCTCCTTCTTTAAGAACCATTTCTGTCTTGGTGCCTACACGGAATGAATCAAGTAATAAAGGGTAGCAAAGTGGAAAGATAATGGAAGGTCATAGCAGAAACTCAGACTGAACCTTAGGTTGGAGAAATTGGAGCAGTTTTATTGAATCCAGTGAAGTCTCTCTCCTTCATATAAGAATTCTGCTTAATAGAATTAAAAAAAAAAAAAAAAAAAAGCTAAGTATGCCCGTGAACTGTCAGGGCATATTCTATCCATTACCTTTCCATATGAATTTATGGTTCATCATATTTTCCTTCCAACTTCACTATTACTGTCTAGATTGGGAGACTTTCCCGGCCCTTGCTGTGTGCTGTGCAATGCTGCAGCACCTCACTGATTTCTGCATATAAGGACTGGCGGAGAACTGCTGGGATCTATGTAGGACTGCAGGCAGAGTGCAATCTCTAGCAATATGAAATCACATGTCAAATTTCCTCCACCTCCTTTGCAATACAAACTCACCTTTATCCTCAGTTGTGTGCCCCACCTAGAGATTTTAAACCTTGGTTACTTCTGATATCTATGATAATTTAGGAACTGGTCAGCTCCCTATGGGCTAGCTCTCAAACTTCTGTTTGCAGAAGTTAGCAATCGCCTTACAATCTGAATATTTAGCTCAAACAAAGTGACTTTACCAGGCGCATCCTGGGAACTCCAAATGCAGGCAGAAATCCATGTCAATGCAGCTTAGCTAAGTAGGGAGCAGCACGGCAGGAAGAGCATAGTTATGAAATAGATATGTAAGAATCAGCATGGGACACGGCAAAAGAGAGAGTAGTAATAATAAATTGAATTTAATTAGTTCTCCTCTGGTCTTCATTATTGCTATCGCCATCTTTTGCTTTTCCAGTTCGTCAGGCATAAGCACAGATGCTGTTGCTACTTTCTACATATTTAAAAGACAAAGCCCACCCTCTCCTCAGCCTTAAACATCTCCTCTTAACTCCCTCATTCATTACACCATCCAGTTTAAAATTACCCTTCTGTGTTATAAAACCCACCATAAAGGAAGACCAGCCTCTGCCACAATTTTCCTCTCTCTCTTTCATTATTAGCGGGCATTTTCTGGAGTATTTCTCCTGTGGGTGAGTCTTCCCTACAGCTCTGACTTTATCCTTGTGCCCCATTTGTTCTGATTCAGTTCAAACATCAACTGAAAACAGCTCATCTGTCCCTATCTTCTGCCTGTTAATTTCTCCATCCCTCTCTTATTATTTAGCTATAACCATATTATTTAATTCTAGACCATTTCATGGGTGCAATTAGTATGAAAGGTTCTGCATAAAGTATTGTAGTAGGTAGACAACTTGTCATGTAGTACAACAGCTAACGAGCATTTTGAATCCAGTTGGTTTCAGTCACTAAAAGCAGACTGTGGTACCAAACCTCTCATTTTATGAAGATTGAAGAATACGTTTGTTTACTCCACTGGAGAAAATGCTAAGAAACCAAACTGTCTCATCATCTTTCTTTCTCCTGTGTGTGCATGTAGATTTGTGAGCGTGTCGCACCTACCGACACACACAAATCATTGAACAATATAAAAATCTTCCATAACGAAGCCCTGAGATCTGTCGCTGGTGAAGGTTGTAGTGTCACTCAGGGAGTCGTTGACAAGCTTTAAGGCAAGAGATGGATTCTCAAGAATGAAAGAACTAACATCTATCAGCCATAATTGAGCAAATTAATAGCTTTGTGAAGTCTCTTCTTTGGTTAGCAACCCATGAAATGACAATAAATGTGGCAGAGTTTCACTTACAGCCTCTGCTTACATTTTTTTTTTTCTTTTTGCTATTGTCTTGTGTACAATGTGTAACAACAGTGAAACAAAGGGGTTACCGCCACAAAATCAGCAGCAATGTTAACATTGAAACAAAGATGTAAAAGGTGAAGACTGAAGAGTGTTCACCTTCCCCTCTGGTACTGACTTCGAAGGAAGATTTCTTTGTATTCAAACACTAGTTTTGCCCTGGGTGTTGTCTCAGCACAGGAGGAATCAGTAGGGAGGCAGCGATGGCATCTGGAAGCCTTGACTTCTACTTCCCCATCTTAGGCACTTTATAGCCCTTTTCTTCCCAATTCTCCACTGTTTCTGGACATCAGTGCTGCACTTGATGCAGAAAGAAATACTGGCAAGTTTCCCCTGAAATGGGGACTTTGCTCTGTACTTGCTACCAGAGGAAGAAAATTTTAGGAAGAAAGCGTAATAGTCTCCACTGGAAGAACTAGCAAAAGTGTGCTTTCCATTCCCATTGCCAGAGGAAGAGAAAAGCCAGTTTGGCCACTGTAATTATGGGCAGTTCTCCATGTTTCGGACAACTCTTGCTTTGTTTATGCTCTGAAGTCTAAATATGATAGTAAATCGTTGACATCAATGTCTTTACAAAGGACATAGAAACTGTTCAAGATACAGCCAGCATAAAGGTGCTGCTGCAAGCAGGATCAGGCCGTTGCTTTTGAAAGCAAAGCAGAACATCACAGTACTCATCAAATCGAGTGTTATAAGTAAACAGAGATGAGAAAGCGGGGCCTGGATACAGATCCAGAAGCACTAGTCCCTAGTATGGCACATATTGTATCATACTCCCAGGCACATACCTTAACCTATTCTGTTTTTTCCTGAAACAGAAAGCTATCCTAGGAAATCAATTTAGCTCTTTGAGTCTGTCCCCTTAAAGAGAGAGACAGATTCAACTTTAAAATAATATTTGTTTAGCTTTCCAACCTACTATCTAGTTTTTCTTTTTTTTTTTTTTTTTTACCCCCCTAAAAGACAGCAGTATTCCAGTATTCATCTCATTACACCATTTACAGAGTAAAATGAGGTTGTATTATTTGCTTTTACTTTTCTGGTCTCTGAAATTTCCTAGGTCTTCCAGATCTATTAAAAATAAACATAAGTAGGTCAGTCTTTTTCTAAGAACATCCCTTTTTGTGGAACTTGCCTTGATTGTTTTTAAGGACTTCCTTCTGAGGGAAAAAACAGGAAGAGGAATCTTGATTTCTTACTATTTTCCCAACTGAACCAAATATTTCTATGTCTGTCACGTGTCAGTGGGTTTGATCTCTGTGCACTATACAGTTTGTTAAATGTACTTAGTTTCTCGTTGTAAGGACAGATGAAACATTCACAGTCAGGGCTTCAGGGACGTGCAGTCTTTGTTCATGGTGGGCTTTCTTTGCAATTGAGCTCCTAGTTCTTCTAGGGTTAGAAGATGGTTCATTCTCTGTTTTTTCTAGATGCTTTCATTTTTGTTTTGTTTTTCTCTACCTCAGATTTATTATTTATGGGGGTATTTATTGATTGATTCTCTGGAGGTGGAAAACTGATGAAAATAAGCCAGTTTAAAAAATGAATCCATGCTTGTGTCTCCAAAGTTCATATACTAGCAGGAAGAGGAGAGCTGGTTGATACTTAGTCCATACAGCCAGCAATATTTATTCATTATTTAGGAACATAAATGCATCAGTTTCTATCTTCACACCCATCAGTTTGTTTCTTCCCACACCACTTCCCACTCTGGCTGTTCCAGAGCTTCACAACTCTTATGTTGACAGCCTTCTTCTCATTTCCAGTCTGTACATCTTTATGGCCAGTTTACAAGCATTTGTCCTTGTGACAACTTTTTCAGTTAGTTTAACTAGCTTGTCTCCCTCCCTGCTGTTTACTCCCCTGTTTTATTTATAGATATTGGTCATACTCTTTCTCAGCCTTCATTCTGGTAGTCTAAACCAGCCATGGGTAGTATACAGACAGGCACACAAAATGAAACACACCATCTTCGAAACATCTCTCATGGGATTTGAACTTGGTTTTGGTGGAACAAACACCATAGTCAAAATCTCCCAAGCCATAGACCAGCTTAAAGACTTCACAATTCTACTTTGTGACAGTGATATTGCTCCTTTCAGGTCTTCAGAAGCAGTATCTACTTTTAAAGAGTTAATGGGAATATTTTCTCCTGACATCAGTGCAAACTGGTCATGTTCCTCCAGAGAAAATATTAATCTGCAGAAAAAAGGAGAAAGCTACGGGGTTAGTTTCACAAGGTTAAACCCTAGAGCAGGATGTCATGCAGGATCTGTCTCCTTCCTCCTTGCTTATGGGGTATGTTAGGAGAATTTAGGACTTGCCACAGGTGATAAAAGTTTATCCATTGGCGTCCTCCTCCATTGTCCTGTCCTCCATTGTCACAGCATTGGCTCCTACGCTGGGGAATTGCGTTAGGAAAGCTACAATGCCTAAATTGTCTGGGCTAGGGCTAGGGCATGTTGGTCCTGCATGACATCCTCATTTCATGCATTCCCCTTTCCTAAGGACTGCTCAGCAGCAGGTGAAGTCACATCTTCCAGAGGAGGGCCGTTGCTCATTCTCCCATGGGTCTCAGATTTGTGCACCCATGGTTCAAAGACAAGAGGGTATTCACATTTCAGTTGTACAGCAGCCCCAAGGAAGGTGATATTCTGGACCAGTCTGGCCTTCCTAATATGACTTGCATTACACTTACGTACTATCTATAAGCTACGGCTAAGCTGCAGGCCATCATTTGCTCTGAAACCTGAGAAATTTTCTGTTCTTTCAGCTTCCCTGTCAGCTTGCTTTTGGCAAAGTTAGAGTGCATGAAGAAGAAAAAGATCTGCCAGTTCTATCCTCTCTGTCTGCTGCTCAGGGGGCAAACATGTCATGCATTATGATTCAGAAACCTGCTTGCACGGTTTTTTTACCAGCTTCTGAATTCTCTTTATTGATTTGTCAGTTTAAGGAAAAACAAAAAGACCTGAATGAGGATTATGGTCCAATGCAAAATGTGTTTAGGTAGTACTTCAGCGTAAAAGCTTCCTCCCACCAAAGGGCCAGAAAACTTACTAGCAGCCCCAGTTTTGTTCTCATGAAGAAAAATCAGTCACTGATTTGATGGCAAGAATATTGGTGACTAAAAGGAGTCTGTAGTCCCAAATTAAATTTTATTTAGACGTAGCTTATTCTTGAATCAGAATCAAAAGGAAAATCCAGTTGCATTTGGTTTAAGTTCATTTTTTGCTTTTGGCCTCCAAAAATAACATGCTGAATCCATAATGTTCTCAGTATTGAAGGAAGGTGACATCCATGAATCTGCTAGGAGCTCCTGAGTCAACATGGCCTTTCCTTTATATCAGAGCCTCCAAAAAAACTTTTCTATGTCCCTTTTTCTGACCTGCTTTAGGAAGCATTCCCTGGTGTGATCTACATCCCTACTCTCTGTACAGAGCAGACAGATTCAAACGATCACCTTGAAGCTCACCAGTGTGTCTTTGGGAAGGGACTAGTTGCTTCTGGTCTGGGAGTGAACCCAGCAATATGGACAATGGGAGGACTGAAACATTGCGAAGAACCCTAAAGTGATGGTTGCTGCACTTAGAGTGAGATGCTGACACTGCTGAAGCAACACAACAGAGACATATTTTGTCACACCTCTATTCGTCCTTTTCTTAGCAGATTTCCTACGTCAAGCTAGAGGCAGTCATCTGGCACGAGAGCTGTACAAATGGCAGAGAAATTCCCCATCAGCTGTTTTTGGGAAAAATCAATTCTTTCTGTATTCGAGAAGCTCTGAGCTTGCTAAGCTCCCTACCTTTTAACTGCAAATTGCTCTAAATATCTTCCCCTTATCATCAATACAGCACAGAGAAGCAAATCCAGTGTGAGGCTGAGCTGGTATATTTTCAGGCTGGTTTAAGCCAGCTATTTTATTCATTTATTTTTACCTATGTGTGCAAAACTCTGCCTTTTTTGAAAGCCATGGAAGTCCTGCTTTGATGTCATGGAGAACAGTCCAGCCCAGAAAGGTCCAAACCCAACCAGCTGGTGAGCATTTATGTCACCAACTGTATTCGTGGGGAGGGATGGGTGCTGGCACTATGCTCTGGTTGCTGGTAACACCAAAACAGGCAGCTTTGAAGTAGGTTGCCATAAAATGAACACAGAGAGGCAGGGTCAGGAGCAAGAGGTTTTGGGTCCAAACCTGAGCGAGTTGGGAGGAATGAGGGCAAAAAGTGACCCAAAGATTCTTTGTAATCAGTGGGTATGATTTTAACATCCACTTTGTTCAAACTGGGCCAAATTTCTTCCAGCGCGGGTGCATCTCCTGGGGAATGGTTGTGGGAGAGTAAAACACCAGTAATTGCTGCTGCCAAGTCCATCCAGCAGGCCTTGTATGAACTGCTTGGCATTGTACAAGACACAAAATGGCTTGCCTTCAAACTGCTATTGTAATTTTCATCAAAACTGTGCTTCTGACTCAACACACTGTACTTAACACAATTTATGACAATATTTCTCCCTCAATAGCTTTTTGTAGCGTGTGTGCAACCTATTCTGCAGACTGCTGGTTTTCTTACTTAGCATCTATTTTATGGTCTGCATTTTAAATTCCTTTAAGTGCAGGCAGTTGAGGAACAAGTTTCTGAGAGAGAGAGAGAGAGAGAGATCACTACTCAATCCCAATTCCCTCATGCAGTGTCTGTATACACTTTATAGGCCAGTACCTTCTCCCCCAGAGACTGCGGCATTTCAGGAATAGACAGAACAATCCCAGTCTATGTAAATCACTTAAAACTATAACATGCTGTGAGATTCTTCCATATATAAGATGGAGTGTTGGTATTGATATGACAGTAACTTTTAGCTGAGATCACAGACCTCTCGTATTAGGCATTACCCAAATCCATAGGGAGAATTTGTTCCTGCTTCAGAAAGCTTGCATTGTAAATGACTGTATGAGATAAAGGATGGAGGAATAAACAAAGACAACCACAGAAGATACATCTACATTGTCAAATAACTCCCACATCTTGGTCCCCTGATCATCCACTTTGCATAAATATTCATTATCTGCCTTTTTTTTTTTTTTTTTGAGTGAACCAACTAGTCCACTCCAAAATGAAACCTGGATGTTTATGGGATGAATCACCTCTGTCTGAATGGAAACACACCAGGTTTACCTCCTTGCACCATACAGAGCCCTCCAACACTCCACCAGACTTGCACTGTCAGGTGCAATGTCAAGGCATATAATCCATTCTCATACAATCATGCCATAAAACCCCACTCTGGTGGGCAGCAGCAAAGTTTTCATGTGTTTCAGGCTGCTTTGATGTGTGTGGGGGGGAAAAACAAAACAATACAGAAAACTAGATAATTATATCTTAGAGCTACAGAGGCACCTTGGTAAGTCCAGAGCCACACGCTATGACCCATGGACCCTGCTGATCCATAGGCTGAGAGGAAATGGCCTCAAGCAGCACCGAGGGAGGATTAGATTGGACATTAGGAGAAATTTCTTTACTGAAAGAGTGGTCAGGCCTTGGAAGAGGCTGCCCAGGGCAGTGGTGGAGTCCCCATCCCTGGAGGTATTTAAAAGACGTGCAGATGAGGCGCTTGGGGACATGGTTTAGTGGGCATGGGGGGGTTGGGTTGATGATTGGACTTGATGATCTTAGAGGTCTTTTCCAACCTTTATGATTCTATGATTCTATGATTTCAGAGGAGCCAGTGCAGGACAGCATAGATACAGTTACTCTGTACCATGTAGTCAAAACCCCTGAGTAGACATTTTTTAGTAGTGTAAATATAACCATAATATAGTCCCGTAGCAGAAAAGTTTATTAAACTCCCAGTGTCCTTCTCCCAGCTCCAGCTTTCTTGCCACTGAGTCCAGCTTGAGGAAAGGGGGATGAAGAGAAGATGTAAGTCTAATGTCTTCCCAAGGGGTGATCACAACACGAAAAGCCTGAACTGCCACCAACAAGCAGGATTAGCAATGTAGGAGAAAGCCAGCCACACTGATGACAGCTGACAATATAACGTACAGCAAAAGTCAAATATATCAAAGGACATCTTCAGACATTTGAAGTATTCTAACTTGTGCATAACTGATTATTTTCAGAGCTGAAAAATTGTATTTTGATTGTGACATTAGCACAGGTTCAGGTTCATAAGTCAATGGATGACTGTTGTGCAGGTGAACTCCAGAGGTCATACGACAAAAACAAGCCTGAATCCTTTGGCTGAAGTATCAGCCATGTCCTCAGCATGGTCCATACAATCAGAGCATATTGATTAGCAGGGGTGACAGGAGCAGTGGGAACACAAAAACGCTGGATTAGAAAGGAGTCTCTCACAAAGATTTGGTTTGTCCTGGTTTTGGCTGGGATGGAGTTGATTTTCTTCCTATTAACTGGTATAGTGATGTGTTTAGGATGTAGTGTGAGAATAATGTNATGTCACATATATGCTCCCAGCCCCAAGGCTTTATTATTCCGTGTGCATTAAGGGTGAAGCATTCACTTCTGATCAGATAGTTTTCTGCAAAGCCTAGGAATCACTTAAATCCCCCCAAACTCCTCTGTGATGCATTGACTTTTTGTAGCCCTCTATACCCACCAGCTTGCTGTAGATCTTGGCTGAAGACATTAAAGGTTTTAGGGGTTGTTCTTTGATGTGGTGATCTGTTCTGTGTGAGGTCTTTCCTTAAACTCTTGAAATACTGCACCAGCAAAAGATAAAACTTAGTTGGATGGCCCAGGAAGACAGCTTTTTTCTAATACTTACAAAAGCCTAGTAGGAAATTTGGGAGAACTTGTGGCCAGAAGTCTTCAGGTTAATTGTGTGTCTCATGATGCTATATTATTATTTTTAATAAAACTTTATTTCAGCCATTGATGTATGTAACAATGTACATTAGATAGATGCTTCTCTTCCCTACCATTAATTTCATTTCATTAATTTCATTTGGCTTTTCTTACAAGAAGAGTTCACACTTGTAAAACATTTTCCATCTGTCTCACCTGCTTATTTAAGTCCTCCCAGGCTTCTAATAATTTTCTTTGCCTATTCCTGCCTCCTTCTCCCCTTCTACCTACTGTATTTTATTTCACTGCACTTCATTTCATTTTGTTTCATTTTTGAGGTAATATAGCCAAACTTGAACACAATATTCAAGGTGAGGACATCTCGTTAAATGATATAATGGCATTGTGCTACTTTCAGCATTATTCTCAGTTCCATGCTTTCTATACAATATGATTTTCCTTTCTTTTGTAACTGCCATTGTGGATGTGGCAGATATATTCATGGAAATGTCCACATTTGGACTCTGAATGGAAGAATTTGAGAGTATCAAAGAGATTACTGCAGGCAGCTGTGCTACAAGCTCAGAGATGTAGTTCAGCAGGCAAACTCTGCACTCTTATTTTCCATGGTAACATTGGTAGAATGGCTGTCTAGCTGTATAGAAATCTTAGGCTGAATAGTTTTGTTTTGTTTTGTTTTGTTTTGTTTTATTTTTCATTGTAGGGGAGTTGGAGGTCTAGGGAAGAAAGATTCGTCATCACCACAGAAATAACCTGGATCTGAGTTCAGGTCAGTTCCTGGCACAGAAAGATATTGAATAAGATGTTTTGCCTCACTGTGCTTTTATTCTCCATCAACAAAACAACATTTCCTAACCTAACTTCTTATTCACTGGGATGGAAGCTCTCTTGAGCTTGGAGGAGGTGTTCCTTGAATATTAAACAGCTTTTTTGAGCCCTTCTTCCCTCTGGGGTCTTATCCCACAAGACTCTTCCCAGCAGATCTTTGGCCTCTCTGCTTCACTGTTCAGTGTTGTGGGATTTCTGTCCTGCGTGGTAGGATGCTGTGGGATGTGCAGTGTAGATGTGACATGAGCATGTGAGCACACAGCTTGGGGGGCAGCAGTGTGAACATGGACAGGATGTTACCGAGGGGACCTTCTCTAGGGCTGACCCTAGAAGCGACTACTCTGTGACCAAAGATACGTTAATCTCTTCTCCTGGGTTAGGGAAGTAAGAGGCAGGAACTGGTTACACAGTCCAGTCTAAATTAATCTTACTGAATTTCTAATGACAGCCAGTGGGCCAAGGATGTTATTTGGGAAGATCAGCAGGAGCATGTTGAGTTCTGCTGAGCAAGACAGAAGGCAGCATGGCTTGGCCTGCTTCAAAGAAAATCGATGTTTCCAAGAAATTGTAATGCTGTGGTCCAGTGGAAGCAGAGATGAAAATATGGACATACTGGGGCAGAAAGGTCTAGAATTACTGTATGCCTAAGCCTTGCTTTTTTTTTTTTTGCTTTTTTTTTTTTAATGTCTTTTTAAAGTCATTTCCCTTGTCAAGCCTGCTCTATACTCTCCTTATTGTGTGTTAAACCTGTTCCCATAGCAAGCAGTTTTCCAGTTCTAGCATCAGTTTTATCCTGGCTGGCATGTGCAATTAAAGCCTAAGCACAGCCAATCAATACTGTCTTCACAGAGCTTTCCTGGCTACTTCAAATAGTTTGAGAACAAAGTTTATATAAAAAGATTCCCTTCATTCTTCTTATCCCTTGCTACATATGTCAGGCTAATTTTTTATATTGTGTTCATAAAAAACACCAGTGATACAAAAATATAGTAGACTTGTACTTCCTCAAGACAGTTAGAGCAGTTAAGTTTCTTGTTTTCCCATATTAGTGGATTTAAGAATGCTCATATTTTGAAAATATCCATCATCAATGCTCTTACGGGTCCATGAATGGAGGGGGAGTTTTGAATGAAATAATCTTTACATTTCCACATTCTACTGTGAATCAGTAGAGTTAGAGGAAATATTTATCCATACCTACAAATTTAGAGGTTTTTTTTTTAATCATGGAAAATGCTACTGAGCAACTGCTAGCCTCTGCTTCACCTTTTTACTCCATTCACCAAAAAAGTACTTGTTAAGTCTATAATATCTGCTGGAAAGAATATGTGGGTTATTCACCCCATACTATTACTTGAAAGTTTTCTCCGGAGCACCTCTCTCTTTGTACTCCACTATCCCAGTTGCAGGAATTTATATCCTTCTCTGCGGGATAAGGCTGGGGTTTAATTGTCATCTTTCCATGAAAAGGACAGTAAGATTAAGTGGGGAAAAAAATGTATTTCAGCAGCAGCCTGAGTTACACACAATTAGAGGCAAAGTCAAGCATGTGTTTACCCCGGAGCTCCCCCTTCCCCAGCAGTCCTTGGCCTCTGATCCCCCCTCATCTGCTCCTGTTATTCCAGTTCTTCCCTATTTCTGATTCCTCCCTACCTTTGTACCTCCTTTTGTCCCCATTATGTAAAAGTGGAGGTTATCTGATGATGTATTTACCAAGTAATCCTATTTATAGAGTGGTGTGGGCTATCGGGTACAAGCTAAGCATGTGAAAATACAGCAAATGGAATATATAAGGCAGAACAAAAATGATACAACATCATCCAGTTTATCTAGTTCCTGCTGAAATAGGTAATTGCAATCTTTAGATGCCATTTGAAGTTCCCGGTTAATATAGGAAATGGAATACTCGAAAGAAAGAGGTTGTTAAACCACAGGTTGCTTCACTCACTGATTTCTTGTCTTAATCTTAGTTTAGCTCTGAAAAACATGCAATTTTTCTAACTTCTTAGAGATCTTGTTTTAATACTCAAATACCTCAGCCCAGACCCTTAATTTTTACAAGATATAAAAGTTGTTTTATACCCAACTGCTTACACATTTAAGCCTCTGAATCCCTCAGCTGGTTTTAGTGCCACTCTGACAATGAAAAGGGCTAATTCAAGATCTATTCTTACATTTATAGCATTATAAAGAATGTTCAGAGTAAAGACTTCATTTGCATACATCATAAAAATAAACAAAATAATTTGCATAAAAGACTGCATGTAGCGGTGCTTTGACTGAATGAGGAATCTTGGGAAATATATTTGTAAGATGAGAAAGAGGTGGGGGAGAAGATGGCTTACCAAACGTAAGAAGGCTTTCAAGGGGTGGGATGCTCTGCTGCTTTGTATTGCTAAATGCCTTGATATTTTCAGTTTTGAGGCAAACGTGAGCTGTAAAAATCCCTGGGAATCCCTCGAGAGGTGTTAGATGATATGTGGCAGCTTCAGGGATTCTCTGGGTTGAAAATGGTAATCAGTGCCTTTCCTGGTCAAGTCTAGGATTGTACTGGTCGGGCCAAAGCTTGAGAGAAATCCCAGTGATTGGGTATGGATATTTAGCACCCATCATTTGTCATTCAGGCCTTGGAACAGGCTGCCCGGGGAAGTGGCGGGGTCCCCATCCCTGGAGGTATTTAAAAGACGTGTAGATGTGGTGCTTAGGGACATGGTTTAGTGGGCATGGGGGGGTTGGGTTGACGGTTGGACTCGATGATCTTAGAGGTCTTTTCCAACCTTAATGATTATATGATTCTATGATTCTATGATCTATATCTGCATCCCAGATTTCTCTCTGGTGTGATTCGGTGTTGCTGAAGTCAGCAGCCTGCATTGGACGTATGATGATTTATTGTGCAAGGGGAGAATCTGTCTTGATGGCACGATGTGGGGCCCATTTAGGATTTTCTGGAATTGTACATCAAGAACATGGAAAATAGCCCTGACAGCCTACACTGATGGTGTTCATCTTAGCCATGCTTGCATCACTTTTTGCTGCCATATCTACTTTTTTTTTTTAGAAAATAATTTTTACAACTTCCTGAAAGGAGGTTGTAGTGCGGAGGGGGTTGGTCTCTTCTCTCAAGTAACTAGCGATAGGGCGAGAGGAAACGGCCTCAAGTTGCACCAAGGGAGATTTAGATTGGACATTAGGAAATTCTTCACTGAAAGGGTTGTCAAGCCTTGGAACAGGCTGCCCAGGGAAGTGGTGGAGTCCCCATCCCTGGAGGTATTTAAAAGACGTGTAGATGAGGCGCTTGGGGACATGGTTTAGTGGTCATGGGGGGGTTGGGTTGATGATTGGACTTGATGATCTTAGAGGTCTTTTCCAACCTTAGTGATTCTATGATTCTGTGAATTTTGCTTTATGTTTTGATTATTTCTGTTTGCAAGTATCATCCTCCACGGTGCTCAGCTCAAAGTAAATTTGAAGCCACAAATTTAAAAGAAACAGCTTCCTACAGCTTTTAAAAGTGCTTGGCCACTTTCCTACTTTGGGGCTTTGAATATACCACTCCAGACCTTCCCAGTTCCCTGAGTCTTTCAGATAGGGTTTAGATTTCCATGAGTCAGTTCTCTCCCCCGTAAAATAAGGGTTGTCAGAGACTATGCTGCATTCAGAAACAGGGTAAAAGGTGCTGTGTAAGTAGTACAGAAATACAGGTCTTGAGAGCTAAGCGAAAGCCTAAGGAGTTATGTGACAGGTTGTGGCTGTCCTGTGGTCTCTCATCCAGCTAATGAGTGTAAAGCAAAATTGCTATTGGGATGGAAGAGCCTCAGGAAATGTTTGAGTCCTATGCTTGAGTGGTTATGTCTAAAGCGGGGGTGATTAGCTGGTGCTATGGGGAAAATCACTCAATACACATCAGGATTTCACAGCCCTCTCTGATCCTGCCCTCATGTAAAGGTTAAAGGATCCATGAATTGCTGGAGCACATAGACCTTACCCATGGAGCCTGCTGACAAGGCAGCCCACGAGGACTGGGTACCTGTCTGTCCACAGACCCCTGCCACTATGGGATGGGTCTCCCTGTAGATTCAAGACCTGCTGCCTGCATCATCGTTAACTGAAAATTTTCACCTGTATTTCATAAGTTTGCTTCATAATACAGGCTGTGATTGTGTCTTCATATCTCAGTAGTTTCAGAAGGCTGCGTGTTATTAGGCATTAGAAATCCCACAGAAAGCAAACTGCAAGATTTGGAGTTTCTACTTGTCTTGGCCCAAATCTTCATGTAGAGACCCTTCCTTCCCACCCTTTGTCTTGCAATTTAAATGACAAGAAATGTGCCATTCTTCTCACACTGGGACCACGCAATGTTAGCTACACACACACACACACACAGACACAGGGACAGCTGCATTTCAGCAGAGAAGTAAAACATATATGGCTTGACATTCAGTTTTAACCTGTTGGTATAAAACAGCTCGTTTATTGTAGCGTGATTGCAGCGTGATTGGGGCTGCAACGGCTGAGACTGGCATCTTTTGTAGCTGAGCCACTGAGACTAGAGGAGCGTAGAGAAACGATGGTATGTTGACATCTGCCTCTGCTCCCCACCATCAAACCCACCTGGGTCCCAGGTCCCCCTAACAGAACAGGTCTGAGCGCTGGATCTCACACTCTTGTAAAATAAAGAGCATCTTGCCTGACCTGTTGTTTCTCCCTGCCTTCAGCACCTGAGATCTTGGTGCTGTCAAAAGGAATCTCCACAAAGAAAACAGACAAAACCAAAAGGGATGAAGGGAGAGGCGCAGCGAAGGGCAGTTGAGTTGTGTACGCTCTGCTGATTCATAAGACTTGTGAAAAATTTCACGCCGTGCATAGCAAGCTTAGTTTGCTCTCCGGCACATATATCTTTTATATAGGCCAGCAATTTTGTGCCTGGTAATTGAAATGTTGCACACTTTTAGGATTTTTTTGCCAGGCATGGTATCTTCTCAGCTTTGAAACAGAATCCCCTTTAGCTGATTGCCAGCAGCGTGGTACAATGAACAAGACAGCCAGTTTGGGTGTGATACTGGCAACACCAGCTAGTAATTTATACCATATTACACAGCAGGGCAGGAACAGCTAATGAAGTGCTACCTAAGTAAATAGTCATTTGTGCAGCTCCGATTAAACCTTTGGAAGTATTTCCAGCAGAGCATATAGCGCTAATGAATCTCATTATTACAAATTGCCAAGCAGCGCCAAGTGTACGGGGAGACCTGGCCAGCCAGCCCTCTGTGGCCACAAATCTTGCAGCCATAACTTAGCGTGGGCATAGCTTGCACCACGAAGAGGAAGGATTCCTCGAGATGAGCTCTGCAAAGTCATTCCGCTCAGATGCAGCATCCCTCTCTCCTCTGCTGTCTGTCATCCTGAATATCTCCAGCCTCCAGACTTCCTCTCCTTCTCCTCGACCTCACTTTTACCGTCTGTTCTCACATTCTTCTCTCCCCAAGATTAGCTCTTCTTTGAGGTTTTAAAAATTTTTTTCTTCCCCCCTTCTCCGTCTCTGCTGAATCATACCAGAGAAACAGAAAATAAGAATATACAGAACAATAGAGATCATCCCCTGTCCAGTTCTCTGGCTTCTTTGCTAGAGATAATGCAGAAAACAATCAAGTCAAATAAGATCAATCTGTGAGGTTTCTATCACTTTTTTCCCTCTTCTTCACTTTATTAATATTGCAGCTGTCGCACTCTATAATCTCATGCGTTAGCTTTACCCGGGCACGCAGCTCTCTGTTGATTCGTTTATTTTAATCAAAGTTTGGCCTCCTGATATTTTTCCCTGTCCAGGCTGAAACAGAGAAAATGAAATTTCAACAGAAAACACACACACAAATCGTTAATATTTGACCTCTGGAAAGAACTCATTTATTAAACATTTTTTCACCCCTTCAGGGTATTCAGAGACATAGTTTCTTTGTGTGTTACTTTGGCAGTAATACTAGAGCATTTCCCCAGGGGCTTCTCTAAGTGATCTCAAGTGTACACTAATAGCTTTTTGCCTTTGGCTTTCATGAATATAACACACACTTAATCACAGGATCCCCTTTGGGTGATGTGGGTTTTTTTAGGTGTGGGTTGTTTTTTTTTTTTTTTTTCATTTTTTTATTTTTCTGGGGGGTTTTATTGTGGTGTTTTGTTTTGGTTTTTATTTTTTTTTGTAGACTTTGCAGGAAGATGGTTTGTTACTGATTCCGTGTGAAGCATAGGAGCCTTCTGCTGCAGCTCTGAAGTTTTAACAGATGGAGAATATTAAACCTTCATATATATATATTTCAGAGTGTAAAAGGATTGATTGCCACAGAGCAAGACACTAAAATCTGGTTGTTGTTTTCTCTCATACTGAAGCATGTTTCCCTCCCAATGGTAAATGGCTCCAGAAAGACGTTGACATACTGATCGTCTACTCATATCATTCTGGGTGGCGGACGCCCTTATAGACTATTTAGAGATTGAAGGGCCTGGAAGTACATATTAAAGAAAATTAAAAATCCAATCAAAACAACATAATAAAAACAGGAACCAGAATTGCAATTGCTACACTAAGCACTAAATCTTGAATGGGAGTGTTTCAACAAGCTGTTTGACAAAGTTTAACAGAAGAAACCTTCTCCATTCCTGGGTGGGAAAGGGGATATTTCTGATGAAGGAGGATGTGGGATCATGTCATGAAGTGGTATTGGTGGGCTCACATGGCCAAATTCAAGGGTTCTTGGATCAGTGGGCATTTAAAAATGTTAGAATTGGCAGCAAGAATAGTTTCCACAGTTTGAAGGAGGAGCGTTAACCGTGGAGCCTAGTCTCTGGTCTTCACAACAGCATGAGATGTGGGACATTTCTAGTCCCCAGGTGTCAGATGGTGCCAGAAGACTTTCTGCGTTGGAGAGGTGAAAGATCTGGGCTTGTGAGGGAGGGCTGGCTAGTTTGGTCATGCTGGTATGGATTTATTTCCTCTTCTGTGTTCCTCTCAAAAGCTATATGCTTTCACTATATGGAGTGTCTGGACAACCTGTAGATAGGATCAGACCCAAGAGATTTGCATATACCGGTTTATGCCAGAGGAAAATTGACAATTCAAGTAGCCACCTTCCTACCTTGCCCTACTTCTAAGATACAACCCCAACCTCACCCAGTTGTCCTGCACGACCAGCACTTTGTTTGCACTGCCTGGGTTATGAGGCATTTGCCAGGGGCTGGAGTCAGTGTCTTCTCCATTTCAGAGCTGCCCAGCCACACACATGCCACGTCTTTAAGGGGTGCAGAAGCAGGAGATCTGTGTGCAGCACTGAGCCCATGAAACAAAAATTAGTGATAATTTCTAAGTTTTCTTGGTTAAGCTCTCATTGTATTTCACCAGCCCACTCTTTTCCTTCACCCCATCCCTCAACAGCCAGTTCTTTCTCAAGATCTATTAATATCCTGTGATTTACCTACATATAAACTATGTTACTTTCTGATTCCCACCAGGCATATGGAACAGATGTCCCTTTTCAAGGGATTTATCAGCAATTATAAATAATGCAGGGTAAATAAGTTTTCCAAGACCTTCAATTATGCTTATTAGCATGAAGCTAATGAGACGTGGGATCAAATTTAAATCCACCAGCCTATAAATTTGGGGACAAAAAGGCGTGCTTAGGTCTACAGCTTTAACAGCTGATTGTGAAGCCAGTACAACAAGGGACTCTAGATATTTGAGGCAAACCTCCTCAGGATTTTATTAGGAGTTTTACATGAACTAGGACCATGACTCAAGCTCTCATATTTTTACCCCAGACATTATTCAACTTAGTCTTGTTTATTCCTTTAAAGGGGCTGCTATTTTAGACCCACAGGAGAGTAAAGTCTTCAAGGAACACCCTCTTCAAAGGAAATCACAGGGCAACATAAATGTTAAAGTTCTGCTTCTGGGGAGAGAGGATACTTTTAGCTGTGGGCTACCCAGGTATTTTTAGTTGCACATGTATCAGGTGCTTTAGATAAGAGTACATCTGGAAACTGCGAGTCCCGTGTCTCCTTAGAGCCCTCCTGGTTAGAGTTGTTGCGGAAAAAAACCCAAACCAACAAAAAAACCCAAACACAAAACCTCCAAACAAAACAGAAGACGGCAGCTGTGTCTATTTTAGTAGCTCCACTTCTCTTCATCAGGACCGTTTCTGCAAGCTGATCTTTGCAACGCCATTTCTTCCTTCTACTTCCCATAGGAAAATCTCAAAATCCTCTCAAACATTTATACACGCACACATGTGTATCTTCTACTACAGATTCTTTTGCCTTAAATATTAGATGTAGCTCAACAGAGCAGCTTCATCCATGGCTGGCTATAAGTAAGAACAAGGGAGAAGGGGCTGATGGGCAGAGAAATACTTTGTTAGCCTTCTCAATTTCTCATCTTTAAAGAGGACATGTCTACTGGTCTACCCCAAATGTATCTCAGGGATACTTAAGATAATTGACATGTATTTAATATGCTGATTTTCTGTTGTTGGATCTTGACTGAAGCTAGAGAGGAGATGGGACAGGATTAAATACATACCAGAGAGATAAAAAAGGTACATCTAGTACAAGAATGCGAAGCAGCCTTTGAAGTCTGTGGGAGGTATGACTGTTTCGTCCAGCTCAGAATTTGTATCAGATTATTTAATTCTTTTTAGGACTGTATATTAACAGACTTTTTTAACAGTGCAGCTTTAAGCAAGTAAGTCAATGAGCAGTCTGTAGCAGAACTAATGTGTTACGCTTCTGTTCTCTGTGTCACGATCAATAATAGATCACCAACTCCACTGCTCAGTGTAAAGTGAAAGTACATTTCTCCCAAAAGACGATCTGTCTAACACAGGAAAACTTTTTTTTTTCCCCTTGATATATATTTAGCGTAGATAGATAGGTAGTTTCTATTTTGGTAGAATTAAGTCTCTCCACACATCTATAATAGATATAAAAGTGAACAACGGGATGTTAATTCAGGAGGATATTCTGTGGCCACATCCAAGAATGAAAGGCATCCTGGAAAATTCCAAAACCTATTTTTAAATATCATCATCCAGTGCAAGGTGCCCAAATTGACTTTAGAAGTACATTGTTGTTATTAGGAGTTGCTATAATAAGCAGAATCAACCAGCAGCTATTTCCTAATGGGGTTTTATAATTGCTTGTTGGATATTTCCGGGTTTTGGCTCAGAGCCTTTTATTCTTGTTGCTAACAGAAAAAGTGTAATAACTAGTAGCTGCAGCCTACTGTGGAGGACACCATCCAAGTTAGAAGAATATGTAATGAGCAGTTTTGATTCACATTTTCTTACTCTTTAGAAAATAATTCTAGTCTTTAAAAGGCTCCATGCACCACTTAACTCAGTAATTGGCAAAAGGGGATGGAAATACAACATTCTGCAATCAAAGTTGCACATTTCAGATTACTCTGTGAGGAGAGCAGGCACTCTTTGTCACATATTCGTAACTTCTTTCCAGTACTCAATAACCATTTGATATCAGGCCGTCAGCAGAATCTTGCTCTGCTTTGCATGGAAGGATACTGCCTTTGTAGTCTTCGGAGTATGTTACAGGCACAATTATTTGGGGCTCTTCCCACATTTTAAGAGTTAGGCTGTGCAGGAAATTAATGATTGCAGGACAGGGTAACACAGATGCTTTTCCAGTCCACAGGGAAGAGATTTGCACATGAAGGTGCCCATAGGCTAGAAGGGTCACAAAAATGGCTGTTGTCAGGACAGCTCCCACCTACGATATGGTGCAGCGGTCTTCAGAAAAATCATTGTGAATAGGACATATCTCACCTAAATTTAGGTGTTTACAGTGTCGGTGTCTGTACTTGGTACCCATAGGTGTCTAGGTTCTTATTCAAGTCACTGACATTTAAGGTGAAGGTCATCTAATCAAATATAAGCATCTGTGGTAGGGTGTGAAGGTTCATGCCCTAAACTCCACTGTTCACTAGCTTTTTATTGACTATTAAGTGTGTTCAGGTCTTTTAGGAAGGAAAGAAGGAAGGAAGGAAGGAAGGAAAGAAGGAAGGAAAGAAGGAAGGAAAGAAGGAAGGAAAGAAGGAAGGAAAGAAGGAAGGAAAGAAGGAAGGAAAGAAGGAAGGAAAGAAGGAAGGAAAGAAGGAAGGAAAGAAGGAAGGAAAGAAAGAAAGAGAAAGAGAAAGAGAAAGAAAAAAGACGAAAGACATCATGCAGTGTAGCTTTAGCTGTCATAATTTTTTATCCCAGACATAGGATTTCATGCCAAAATGCAAAACACAGCAGATCCTTGTTTGTGTGACATCTGACCGCTTTCTGCTGTTTCAGAAAGGCTAAAATTCAAAGGAAATCATCGGACCTTAAATGTGTTGTTGTGGTCTGCTAATCTCAACGCTGTGTTTTCAGTAAAACTCACAGGTATTGAAAGCAAAGCCCCTGCAGAACTGACAGTCTCTCTCAATTTACTTAACTGCAGTCATCCAGAGAGTTTATTCTCCAACATAAGTATTTTTAAGGTAAGAAGTCTTGCTTTCTAGTTCATTGAACACATGGAGAGCCTTTTGTTGACATTATCTGCACTGTATCTTCAAGGAAGACAGCGAGTTTATAAGTGAAGAGGTCTGTGAAATTCACGTCCAAAAATCAGGGAAGCAAACAAGCAGAGAGATAAAACATTCCTGACAGGACTAAGTTCAATATTACAAAATGGAGAGGAAGAAAAGTTCAGAGGGAATGAATGCATCAGAGAATTTAAAACCAGAATTAAATTGGTTAGTTTCTCCAATGCTTGTATATTCTTTATGGAGAGTTCAGTTATGGTGAAATTATTAATTTGTTAAGTGATTTATATAAGATTATATTAGAACAGACAGATTTCTTATTACAAATATCTTGTGTTAGCTCATCTCTGCCAACTAGAGTGTCAAATCTTGGAATGATTAAATCTGATTCTTCTTGGAGGAAAGGGAAACTTTCTGTTCTTCTAGACAAACATGTAATATTTGTTTGGAGGCACACTTGGATATTCGGACTATAATTCGGACACTGGAAATTAATTTTCAGTTGCTGAAAGATGCCACATATGTCTGATGGAACTTGGGAGAAGTTCTTTACCTCTGTCTGTCTGAATATTTTATCTGCAAATTGAAGATACAACTTCTCTGGTTCATCATGTTTGTTCTTTAATTACACAGTAATCTCTTTGGGGGAGGTGTGACAAGATGATACATGGTTTAGAAAAATAAGAGTGAATTCAGGTTAGACTTAACTAACATACAAAGCTAAAATCAAACAAAATCTGAGTGATTTTCCTCCTTTTTTTTTTTTTTTTTGGAAGCAGAATAACATTAGTAATGGAATTTTAATTGATTTTGTTTTAATCTAATCAGGCCTCAAGAACCTTATGGTAAACTATGATCTGATCTAAGTCAGACAAAATGCAGTCCTGAACTTATACTGGGAGAATTTTTAGTCAACCAAACTTCAGTCTAGCTCCTTTGAGGAACAATGGTCCACTGATTGATTGCCTCCTGACTGAAATCCATGGCTAAGCTTTCCGAGAAAAATCCATGAATTCCAACTCCCCAAGTTGTCATAGTGTCATCTAAATGTCAGGATTTGCCTTTGTCAGGAAATGCCTGCTGCCTTGATGTCTTGAGACCTGGCATATACTGGGGAAGAAAAAGGTAAAGACAGTATTATAAACTGAAAGTAAGACAGACGTGAAATACTGTCTGGGTGATGCCAAAGCTTTGTCTTCAAGGGGCATACGTTTTCCTGAGTTTTGTTTGGGATTCAGGAGCCACAGTTGTTAATACAGGAAGGCTTAAGTAACTTTAATAATCCTTCTAGGGAAACATCTGCATCCTACAATGTGCTGCTATGCAGAAATACTTGAGAAAATTTGGGAAAAAGAAGCAGCACAGCATTTTCTCTGGTGCAGAGAGCTCACTCACCTTTGTATCCCTGCATCGCACCAGTCTTCTCTAAAGAAACACCCCAGTGATTTGGGAATACAAACATCATTCAGGGTCAATGGGGCTCAGTTAGTAAGGTTTGGTTAAGTCAAAGGAGAAAATCAGAGACAGAGGAAGAGGAGCATCCATAAGATACCACGACTAATCTTAACCTAAATACTGGGGTGGGTTCTGTCCCTCTGGTTCTGCCCATTTCTCGCTTGTCCGTGGCCCATACTGGTGTAGATTCACATCTTCATAGCCTGATTTAGTTCCTACTTGAGCAATGCTCTCCCTGAAGGCATCAATACTTTTTTCCTTGCTTAAAGTCAAGAATTTAGCCCAGGCTGTTATGATTAAGAAGAGGATTTTGCAGTGTAATATTTCCCAAGGAAATAATATTTGTCCTCTTCTGAGATCAGAGGCTGTTTTGCTAGAATTTCTTCTCCTCACAAATTGACATAGTCTATTTTGGGTTTTAGTTGGTTTTTTGTTTGGTTTTGTGTTTTTTGGTTTTTTTGTTTTTTTTTTTTTTTTTTACAGGAGGGCTTCTAATGTTAATTTTCCATCACATCCATTTGCAAAATTACTCCAATTTCCATGCACTTTAATGTCTTAAATACTGGCCAAATTCCTCACTGATCTATGTATTTAAGCTGACTGCATAAAAAAAGAGAAAGAATAAATGTAATAATATTGAGTGGAATATTTTCAGCCTTTGATCTTACAATGAAAATACAAGTGAAGAAATACAAATTAATTTGCTTCCATAAAATTCACTTCTTATTAAAAGTGATAAGCAAGGTCTTGGGAGAAACATTTATGCCATTCCTCTGATTATTTCTTGCCTGAGTAGGAAGGACATCTTGTAAGTGACTGCCAGAACCTTAGCAGCCTGGCAATGAGAGATGGCAGAAAACGGGCGGGCATGTTATGAGAGATATGTCCCCATGTCCCACCTCAGGTCTGAGACCTGCCTGGCACCATGCAGCGTGTGGCAAAGGGATCGCCAGTGCTTGGCTTATTCTCCAGCATAGCGTTACGACTTCCACCGGTATTGGGGAAGGAAGCAATGGTCCACTTTGTTGTCCCATACACCAGGCTGACCTTTCCCACTCTGCTGATTTCACCTATTTCATCATAAGCACTTCAGTGACTATCATTTAGTAAAGAACTGACAGTATTTGTACAGTGCTGCTATTCCAGACCCCTTTTTCCTGTCCTATAAGTACTACCATAAGCATGATTAACAATATTTATTATAAGTGCACGTTATATTATGCATTTTATGAGGCTTCTACAAATCCATGGTCTTTAAAACATGCATTTTAACTAAAATTCCAGCTAAGTCAAAACAACATGAGAATTATTACACTGCAACACCAACAACAAAAAAAAAAAGATTTTATTTTTCAATAACACTTTATTTTCTGCAGATGGAGTCACAAGGGATCTTTTTATTTGGCTACAACTGCTTTCACTATAATTTTCCACTCATCTGTCTTCCCAGGGATCATATTCGGATTGTATGTGCAAGGACTGCACTCCTTGCTAGTGGTATGCAGCCACGTCTGAGGTGGAAACCAGAAGCTTTTAATTCGCCTACCATTCCATATTGGAATTACCCACTGGAAACTATAGGTCAAAATTGTGTGGCAGTATGTTATCTGTCTTTTTCTATGTAATCTATTTAGAGACCAACATCCAATTGCTAAGTCACCTACAGAAATGTTTATTTTTATAATAACATCCAAGAGTTTTTAGATAAGGAAATTAAGCTGATGGGATGCACGTAAAACTCAGTAAACTCTTTGATATATTATCACATGGAAAGTGAATAATTAATTTGAAAAAGCTAGAGATTACAGAAGACACTTAAAAGTGGGTAAGATACTGATTTAAGGGGAGATGTTGGGTTGTGATCAGTAGCTGCTGGATTTGAATTGGCAGTACAAACTGGGACTAATCTTATGTAGCATTTTCGTAATATGTTATTTTATCTTAGTGCACAGTCAGGAGGTATTGGGAGTTCAGAGGAAGAAAAGATTATCACTGAGGAAGAATAGTTTTACCCATGTTAGTGAAGTAGCAAATACATTTCCTAACAGAAAGTACCAGCTTATTCACTTAAGGACTAATAATTTCCACTGTAAAACGATATCTCGTCAGCTGAAAGTGAGAAAATAAAAAAGCTTGTGCATACCAGGGTGAGTATAAATTATTCATGTGCAAGGTCCTGAAAAGATGCATGTGGCCGTCGGATGTGGTAGGCAAGATATTTCTGGTGCTAAGGAGGAACTACTGCCCTTGTATCAGATACTGTGGGGACCTCAGAGTATTGTATGTCTTTCTGCACAGCAAAGGTGAGTTCAGGTAAGAGCAGAGCTTAAAACAGAGCTACTGACATGATGGGGAGAGGGCAGATGTTAGCTAAAGGCAAGCATTTATACCTGCTGCAGTCTGCAGCTTAGCACTGAAACGTGCTAGCTGGCTTCTTATGGGCTAGCTCAGATAATGGAAGTACTGGCGGTGCACGGATAAATTTTCAGCATGGAAATTCACCTGTTTGCTTTCCAGAGTAAAATGCCAAAACCAGAGCTCCTGTGCCTGGCACTTCAGCAGAATCACCAATAGCTAAGATTTTCTCTATATGGCATGGTAGCATAGGAAATAAAGGCTGAGAGGAACTGTTTATCCCTAACATCAATAATATTGTAAGAACAAACAGTTATAACATCCTCATGAATAAATACATGCTAAGCTTGGATTAGGACTGTCCAGGGGAGACCATCTGACTAGGGTTGAGATGAAGCCTGGCAAGAAGATTAGGATGTGGTTGCTGGCAATAGCAGGGGACAGGGTACGATTGCAGATGTCCCTTTCAGTATGTGCTCCTGAATACATCATAATAATAAACACATTCCAAGAACAGGATCTCAATCTCCCCTCTCCAGTCAGTGTTCCCCATACAGTTTTAGTGGTACCTGGGACCTGTTGTGAAATTATTCCTTATTGCTTTGATTCCTTTATGCATTTGAAGTAACAATGTCTGATTATGATAAGTACAGTAAAAGAGCCAACAAGTATCATTACGCGACATGGTTCCTTTCAAAAAGAGGCAATTGTACCCCCAAAAAAAAAAAAAATCAGGAAGGTACCTTCTTCCTAATATTGCAGTTTGAAATGTTCACAGCTACTGAGAATGGTGAATCTGTTCTGCCACCAGCTGTTCTCAAACCAGCCTAGAGAAAACGTGGCTCACATACAATGAGCTTTGGATTATGTTTGTTTTGTTTCTTTGTGTGATACAAAATCAGTACTTTTAAAAGAATCTGACACCTTTTTCTCTTGGCGTAATTTGTTACTTTTAAAATTAGTCTTGCTTTCAAGACTGTCATATCTGGGTGTTGTTTGTTTAGGATAGTTACCTCTATGTGTTTTCCCAAGCTCCTGTGTACTTTCATTTGTTAGGATTTCAGAGCATCTTACAAGTGCATTAGATTTCATGGGTAATACTTAGAAGGTGGCCATTTATTTTATTTAATGATGCAATTACAAAGGTATCTTGTTTATTACATTAGTGCCCACATCCACGTCAGACTTGTCTTCAGGAGAATTAGTATCATTTGTCTCACTCGGGACCTGAAACTCTATGCCTCAATTATTCTCTACTATTGCATAAGTATCATTGCCAGGATCTCTATTAGATGGGGACACCAGGTGACTTAAGGAAATTTAATACCCTGGCATTTTCAGCTGCAGAGCACTTGGTCCTATTATTAATCAAGGCTCCAGAGCCTTATTCGTCTCCTGATTAAAGATTTCAGCAGAAGGGAATCATGCAAGTTTTAAGTACAGTATTCTTAATTAGGGAAAAATTCAGGGTATCACTATGCATTACTTCTTTAGTAGGTGTAATTAAAGAGCTGATCTGTAATGAACCCACTTGGAAAAATATTCGTCTTTAAATCCTAGCAGCCTGCTCTTAGAAAACAGACCAAAAGCAATGGGGCATAAAATCTATCCTTCAGAAATTTGGATGGGAAATGTCTTGTAGTCATTGTTGACACCTGAAGTCTGAACATCTTTAAGGAAGGCAGGTTCAGTCACGTCACATAGTATGCAAAGGCACGCTCACAGAGTCTTCATGCAAGCTAGAAGTATGTGGAGAGTCACTTTGGTTTAAGAAACAGTTTATGAATTATCTATAAAAAGCAGTAGGATTTGCTGTAGCTAACCTTAACCATCTAAATATGATATATCTAGTTTAAACTAAATCATCTAGGCTCCTAGGGGGCAGAGAAAGACTCCTCCAATTAGGGATTCATTCCATCCTGTGATAAGTGTTTGAGACTGATTATCGATGCAGACAGTGTGATATACCACACATGGCAACTAGGCTACCCCAAGACATTTGTTGAGGCAAAGAAAGAAAATCAGTAAGGAAACTTGTTCCATTTGCAACCAGAGGCCCCTCTGGCTTGCGTGTATTAATAATTTCTGCAGTGGCTACTTCAGCTTTCTTTGGGCTGATGCTTCCCTCAGCTTTCCCTCCTCTCATCACAGACTTCTTCCACTGAAAAAAAAACCAAACCCAAACTCTTCAAAATTGAACTCATAAAGCTTCCGTGGCGGTATGAACATCACCATGGAGCACAACTCTGAATGAAGGGTGTATGATATAAAACTGGGATGGAAAGTTTCTCCAAAGTGGTACGGATTTTAGTGAAGATAATGTATTTAAATATTACAAGCCCATTCTTATAGGAAGCATGTGCACCAAAATCAAAATAATGTTATTTTGCTAGTTTGCCTACTGTTTGTTCCTCACCACAGATTCATTTTCCATAATCTGCTTGGAGCTGACTGGTATGATCTTGAGTTTTAGGAACCATCACAGGAGTTTTGAGTCCTACCCAATGCATAGTTCAAGTGTTCTCTGTTGCTAGAAGTATTAGTAGTTTGAAATAATCTTGCAGTCAGGTTAGAGGAGCTGAAAAAGTTACCACACCTCAGCTTCCAATTAACACTTTTCAGACAAGGTGCTATAAATGAACACATTAGTGTTCCCAGTTCATTCCAGCATGAAGAGTAACAGGGACAGCATCTTACCTGAGGAGGAGCTAAGTATGACCAGAGGAATGATAAACTCCCTGATTTCTACGAAAAGAAGATCTAGCTGTTTCTTATAGATGCTCACAGCTGAGACGTCTGAAGGCACTGGTTCACAGAGAATTGATGGAGAATACCAGATTAGCTCTGTTGGATATACTCTGGATGTAAATACACACCGTGTAAATACTGTAACTAAACTGGGGAAAAAAACCCAACGAATTAGCCACTACTGTCATTATTTGCAGTGAGTCATTGGAAGTAAAATGAATACACAAGCTTCGAAGAAAGGTATATGGTAGCTTACAGAAAAGCTCAGGCTGTGGTTCTGAAATCTGTATTTTGAACTACTAATACCAAATTTAAAAAGCTGTGTCAATGCAATGCAGTGTACTGATTGTCTAAAGACAATCACCTGGTTAAAATGTGTTCAAAAATTGGCTGGAATAACTTTGCCATGACTAACTGTACGTCAGGCAGGGGTTATCTCCCTGTCATTTTAAGTTTCTATTAAATCAGATACCACATGAGGATAGCAGGAACTCTGTTTCATTGAATAGTTCAACAGAAACATGATGGCACACTCAAACTTGACCACTGGCTAGTGATCCAGACTGTGGGATCATAGTCTGATCTTTCCTTCCTCATCAATGGCAAAAGGGGGCTGTACTGGAAGGCTAAAGAGCACATTGAGTGTTACTGCAGGTATGGGTGGAAGGGAGAGCAGTCACAGACAAAAACCAGCTTCATTATACCAAACACTCGCATGCTGCTGGCAGTTGCTGAGGCTCAGATCCTAAACTTCTTTGGCACAATTGTCCCTACAGGTGTGGAAAATAATAATTTAATTTATTACCTTTTTTTTTTTGTCAATTTAGAAAGGTAAATAATTAAAATGAACTAAATACTTTTAACAAAATCCAACTGCATGTTAAGGTAAAAGGAAAAACATTCTTTACCTCACGAGGAAAAGTGCCTTCAGAGGCAGTCATTCCTTTTCAATTAACAAAATGAGTTTAAGGAATCAGGATGACAACTGCAGAAAATAAAACGAGGGTGAGAATGTACTGAGAGAATACGGTAGTAGGTCAAGAACTATCTCAAATTTGGTTGATTTGTGTAGGGTTTCTGCATAGAGGTTTACTATGTATAGGTTCGAAGACTTGACTTTCTTCATATAATTTTAATATTGCTAGAGTTCAACAGGGACAGGCATGTAGTGATACATCCCTAACACCACTTTCCCAGTGTTCAGTGCTCGCTAGCTCAGACACTTTCTTAACCAAAGGTGTTATCTGTGTGCTTAATACTCTTTAATGGATATGTACATATATTTTCTTCTTCCATGATTTTTCTGCTCACAATTTGCATGCACATAGACTTTTAGCATCCACTCTCTCCTGTGGCAATCATTTCCACAGTCTAAATTCATGGACAGAAAAAAATTCTTTCCTCATACTTTAGACTTACAATGTGATACTTTCATGTGATGGTCTGTCATTCTTGTGGGGGTGTGTGGGGAAAAAACACCCAAAACTCCAACAACAACAAAAAAAAAAAACCCAACAGTTTATCTAAAAAGAACATGGAAGGGAGCTGGTCCACACACAAATTCAGAGGTATAAACAGTATTGGGGTAAATCAGCCTGCACCCCTCCTTGTGAAGCTGGGGCACCAGAAGAAGAATTACAAAGGGCTGCATACGATGGAGTTTCTGTCTGTGGACCATTGATAAGGATGTTCCCTTAAGACATAGAGTTTCCTGCCTCTGCTCAAAGATGCATGTCTGAATTTTGCACTGTGTACTTATTGGATAACATGGCCCAGCTGATTATCCCTGTGTTGTTGCATAAATGGGAGCTAGACCCTAGGTGCTACAAATGTTTGCTCATGATATAAAGGCAGGAGGTAATATCAGTGCAGAGGGGAGGGAGAAAGAAATAAGTGATCCTGAGGACAACAAAGACATGAAATGTGATATTCAATGTCATGCATTTGGGGATGAATATTAAAGAAAATGATCCTACTGTCGTATAATTTAGCCCATATTATCAGAGACAGTAAGAGGGATATGAGCCAAGGATTAGGATGCTGAAGAGCTGAATTCCAATCGTGTCTCTGCAAATGGCTTGATGTATGCCCTTAGGTAAATTCTCTACCTTCTCTCTTACAGCTTCTCTTTCTGTATTAACAGGATAATAATATTTAGATGAGCTTTGCAAGGACTAATTAGTTAATGATTATATGTTGCTTGAATATGTAAAGTGCAATGCAAGTGCTAGGGATTATTATCATCTTAAAAATAATGAAGAATGTTTATTACTTAGTTATTGTGATTATTTCTTTTAAACCTCTTTATTGCTAAGTGTATAAGAGGCTGTCACCCATAAAGTGGGTTTTACAAAGGGATTTAGAAGGGAGGGGGTGGAGGAACAGTTAGGAGGCACAGATATAGTTTTTACAGGGAGTTTTAACACTGTAAGCATGCCAGTTCCCACCTTAATATGGCAGTTGGTAGTCCAGACTGGAGAACAGCGAACAGCAGCATTTGTAGCCTCCAGTCGGTGTTTTGCTACTTCTGCTCTGTGACCTGCTGTGTACAACTACTCCATAACTGTGCAGTGCTCTACATACAGCTCCTCTGCTGTTAAGGGTTCTCTCTGGGCCACTGTAATAAGAGGACAGAGGGATGACAAAGATAAACACATTGTTGGGTCTAGACTATGAAGTCCATGTATGTCTGGGAGCTGGGATGCACATCAGGAGGTTTTACTGACAGAATCACAGAATAATTGCGGTTGTGGCATCTCTGGAAATCACACAGTCCAATCTTCTGCTCAAAGGAGGATCAGCTGAAGCAAGTTGCTCAGGGTCATGTCCAGTTGGGGTTTGCATATCTCCAAGGATAGAGACACCACAACCACAACACCACAAGGACGAGAGGAAATGGCCGCGAAGTGCACCAAGGGATGTTTAGATTGGACAGTAGGAAAAATTTCTTTACTGAAAGAGTGGTTAAACATTGGAACAGGCTGCCCAGGGCAGTGGTGGAGTCCCCATCCCTGGAAGTATTTAAAAGATGTGTAGATGGGGCGCTTTGGGACATGGTTTAGTGGGCATGGCGGGGTTGGGTTGACGGTTGGACTTGATGATCTTAGAGGTCTTTTCCAACCTTAATGATTCTATGATTCTCTCTGGCCAGCCTGTTCCCCTGTTTGAGCACCTTCATAAAACAACAACACAACAACAAAGTTAATTCTTGTGTTTAAATGGAATTTCCTGTATTTCAATTTGTGCCTATTGTCTCCTGTTCTGTCACTGCACACCACTGAGAAAAGCCTGGCTCCATCTTCTTTACTTTCTCCCATCAGGTATTTATACTCCTAAGTAAGATACCCCTGAGCTTTCCCTTCTCCTGGCTGAACAATCCCAACTCTCTCAGCCTCCCCTTGTATGAGATAGTCCACTCCCTTAATGAACTTAGTAGCCTTATGCTGGACCTGTTCCAGTAAGTCCATGCCCATCTTGTCCTGGGGAGCCCAGTACTGGACACAGCACTCCAGATGTGACTCACCAGGGCTGAGTATAGGAGAAGGAAGGATCACCTCCCTTGACCTGCTGTCAATGCTTATGAGCTTAATGTGGCCCAGGAGGTTGTTGGTCATCTTTGTTGCAAATGAACATTGCTGCCTTATGTGCAATTAGGTGTCCACCCGGGACCCCAAAGTCCTCCTCTGCAAAGTTGTTTTGCATTCAGTCAGCTCCCAGCCCATACTGGTGTATGGGCTTATTCTTCCCCAAGTGAAGGACTATAGAGCAGGGACACATAAATCCTGAACTGTAAATAAAAGGGTGTTTTCATTTTAAAGATTATTTAACTCTTAATTTAGGTTTGGTAGGTAAAATGCAGAGTGGTGATTGGTTACCATATGATTATGACATAAGATCGTATGATAATTAGGCTGGAAAGGACCTCAGCAGGTCTGTAGTTCAACCTCATGCTCCAAGTCTGCTGCTTCCACCTCCTGTGTATTGTCTTTTTGCATTGGAGCTCTGTTATGAGTTTTCTGCATAGCCAGTCTTGTTTCCTGATATGTCTATTTGTTTTGCTGATATTGGGATGCACCATTCCCACGATTCTTGTGCTTGAAGGATGCTGTCCTTAAAAGACTACTAGCTTTTCTGAACTCCTTTGCCCTTCAGAGCTGCCTCACATGGGATCCCACTGACTGGTTCCCTTAGCAAGTCAAATCATGCTCTCTTAAAGTCCAGGGACAGCACTGGACTCCTCTTCCTCTTCAGCCCCTCAGGTTCTTGAACTACACTAGTTAATGCTCACAACAGCCAAGACTATTATTGATTATCACCTGCCTCCTTCACCCGGCTATGCCCAACCGCACCACACTTAGAGCTAAGATTGTGCTAAAAGTTGCCAATCAAACTGGCTGGACACTGGACACTTTGAATCTGAAAACCTACTTCCAGGATGTTTAGGCAAAGCTCATTTATTGCGATAGTCTTTGCTGGGCCCCTTAGCTGGAGGATTGCACTGTGCAGGAGTGACGGTATAACTCCTGAAGTGAGCTGACACAGCACCGCATTGAGCAGGTTTATTGTCGCCAGCCCAGGATCTCTGCAGCACTTTTCACGGCACGGTGTAGATGTGTTCTACATTTTCTCTAACATCCTAATCCTTCTAGAGCACTTTGCTATCAAAACCCCTAAAAGTATCTTAATACTTAACCTGTAAAAGCTCTGCTTATCTGTCTCCTGCCCTCCCACTGTCCCAAATAGAAAATTGCTGACAAGTCTCAGGATGAGATAAACTGGCTCATGAGGGGGAGGAGAAGGAAAGAGACTTAAGCTGACAGCCTTGATCTCTTCCTGCTCTCTTTTTCCTCTAGACAGCCCTTCAGAGCTCCAGTACAAGCTGCACATGGAAAAACATTTATCTGACGACGTTTGCACTGCTGTATCCCTCCCATGAGCTTCTTAGGGAGGAAACTGGATTTACTTCCAATTCTTGGAACTTCTCTTCTGGCAGTGCAGCCCAGCCCTCTGCTTTCCTGCACCCCCTGTCAAATGGTGACAGTGTGATCTACAGGCGGCTTCTGAGAGGGAGACTAAGCTTATAAGTGCCTTAAAAATTCACATGGGATGGGTTTTCTATTGTAATAAAAGCTGACAGTACCTTTTTATAATCAAAATGCAAACTCCCTTCCACTGCTCACTGCTCAGGAGCACAATTGAGAGTGACAGAATTCATTACACAACAGAGACAGATGGAGGACTTTAAAAAGAACCATACATCAAGAGCGGAGGTCTGTGAGTGTGTAGATAGTGGGCAAAAAAGCTTAAAAACTTCAATCCCCTCCATGCTGCTGAAAATTACCAATCTTCTTATCTTGGCAAAACCTTATTATGCAAATAGTTGTCAAGTGGAACACTCAAATTGGCAAAATTACTTTCTTGTAGCACTTTTTACAATCCCTTCAAGAAAAGTCTGTTTTGCTCCTGTGATAAGTAAATGATTGATTACTCTTGCTGTTTCAGAATAACATGGAAATTACGTAGTAATACTCTCAGTTGCACGGGCTCTATTTAAACAGAGGGACGCTTCTATTTTTGGAAAGGAACGTGCCACTTAAAAGTGGCCCAGTCAGTACCTCTTCCTTCTGCTTAATAATTCTGGAGGCATGAAGGCAGGTGAGTAGACTGAGATTTTTCAGACACCAAACGATTCATCCCTTTTGCTTGCACCAATATGGACTTCAGTTGTTTTCAAACAAGATATAGAACTCACCAGCAATTATTCCCTGCCCAAAGTAGTAAAGACTTTAGGTTTTGTCTTCCTCTCAACAGTTTTTTCTGTGTTGCAACATGGAATATTTAAGTCTCCCAGTTGTGGACGCAGTGATTAAATGTGTCCATTACTTTCACATGAAGAGTATTATTGCCTGGGACTTTTTCTTGAGAAGGCAAGAACTGGAAATGGCTAATGGAGAAGAATTGCATACTCCCTCTCTTCAGAAGAGTTCAGCCCTCCTCTCCAGAGCTGATTGAAACTGCCTGTTGAATCGTGGGCACAATATCGCCAGGTACATCGCGGTCGGACTTCTTGGCACTGGCTTAGTACCGAATAATAAATGGTACCAGAGAGGAACCAGATGTAACATAAAACTACCTGAAACAGTCACTGCATTATTAAAGTGATTCTGTGAGTATCATAGAATCACAGAATGGTTTGGGTTGGAAGGGACCTTCAAAGATCATCTAGTCCAAAGCCCTTGCCATGGGCAGGGACATCCTTCACTAGATCAGGTTGCTCAAAGCCCTGTCCAACCTGACCTTGAACACTACCAGGGATGGGGCATCCACAATTTCTCTAGGCAACCTGTTCCAGTGTTAATTGCAAAAAAATTTCTTCTTCGTGTCCAATCTAAACCTACCCTCTTTCAGTTTAAAACCGTTCCCCCTTGTCCTGTCACTAAAGGCCCTGGTAAAAAGTCTCTCTCCATCTTTCTTATAAGCCCCCTTCAAGTACTGAAAGGCTGCAATAAGATCTCCCCAAACCCTTCTCTTCTCCAGGCTGAACAACCCCAACTCTTTCAGTCTTTCTTCATAGGAGAGGTGTTCCATCCCCCTGATCATTTTTGCGGCCCTCCTCTGGACCCGCTCCAACAGGTCCATGTCTGTCTTGTGCTGAGGGCTCCAGAGCTGGACGCAGCACTGCAGGTGGGGTCTCACCAGAGCAGAGCAAGGGGCAGAATCACCTCCCTTGACCTGCTGGCCACGCTGCTTTTAATGCAGCCCAGGATACAATTGGCTTTCTGGGCTGCAAGTGCACATGGCCAGCTCATGGCCAGCTTTTCATTCACCAGTATTGCCAAGTCCTTCTCCTCAGGGTTGCCCTCAATCATCCATCCCCCAGTCTGTATTGATACTGGGGATTGGCTGGACCCAGGTGCAGAACCTTGCCCTTGGCCTTGTTGAACTTCATGAGATTTGCCTGGGCCCCCTCCTCAATTATTTATGATAGGAGACAGTGCTTGCAAAATGCCATGCTTTCACAACAGGTAGTCTTGCCTTCATACGAAGCTGTCTACGTGAGCAGATGGGATATGCTGGTGGTACAGATGCAGGCAGATTCCAGCTGCCTTCCAGGGCAAGAAGGATTCCTGGTGGTGGTGTTGGGAGCAATCTGGAGTGTAGATCACTGTTGTGAATTTGCAGACAGCTTTGGAGCAAACAGATGCCTTCTTGGCTCCAGGTGATTACTGAACAAGAGTGAAAAAAGGAAAAAAGGGGCCAGTTTTTCTCCTTACATCCCACTTAAGTTGCTGTAGGTGACATTAAAATGAGTGAAAAAGAAATCACGCTATTCTTTCTCAGAGCACAGAATGGAATAACAACTGAAAAACATGCCCATAGGCTGACAGCTTTTTGGAGGGCAAGCAATGACCATCCATCTCCAGACATGCCTTCACAGGAAGAGAAATTCAGATTGCTTGTTTGTTTGCCAAGTTGTTTGCAAGTTGCTGTTGCTGATTTCCCCATCCATCTTTTTTTCTTCTCTCACAATGTGATAAAAGCAGAAGAGTATCTACTGGCATTTTCTGGGCTGGACCAGCCTGACCACTAGCTGTAGTGACAGTGGTAGCAGAGCCTTTGTGAGCTGTTTTGTGGCTTGTGTTATACAGCTATATATCCTCATTAAAATGAACTGATTTTCGCTTGCTTTTTTTGTCTGCTCATTGTCAGTCTTAGAGTGGCAAACTTTATCAGAAAGCTTTCTAATTCAGAGAGCGTGTCTGTCCTTTTTGTAGCTAATTCTCATTTTGGTAGAACTTTCCTTACTGATGCTGCGTGTGCATTCTCTTTTCCATTTTTTGTGACGATCCTTTTCCATCATCTTTTTGGGCATGGAAGATCTTACAGCCCCAAACCTTATATCTACACTTCACTCTCAGAGCAGTCTCATACACCTGCAAGTACAGTGTGTTCAGTATTTCCACCATCTTCAGATGCTTTTTAACTGTGTGTGGTGGACGACTGTAGTGGGTTGACTTTGGCCAGCTGCCAGATGCCCACCCAGCTGCTCTCTCACTCTCCCTCCACAACAGGACAGGGGGAAAAAATAAGATGAAAAATCTTGTGGGTCAAGATAAAGACAGGGAGATTGCTTACCAATTACCATCGACTCGCCTTGGGGAAAATATGTTTAAAGTATTAGTTGTTTATTATTAATTTATTGTCAATTAAAATAGATTTGGATAGCAAGAATCAAAGATAAACTTAATACCTTCACTCCACCCTTACCCTTTCCCTCAGGCTAACTTCACTCCTTCAATCCCAGCTCCTCTATTGACACTCTGCCTCTGTCAGTGCAGAGGGATGAGGATGGGGGTTGCGGTCGGTCCCCCCCAGCCCCTCTCAGCCGCTCCTCCCTCCTCCCCCGTCTCCCCGCTCCAGCGCGGGCCCTGCCCCGGGCTGCAGCCCTTCAGGGACAACCTGCTCCCGCCGGGGCTCTCCACGGCCGCAGCTCCCGCAGGAAAGATCCCCCTGCTGCGGCCTGGGGCCCTCCCCGGGCTGCAGGGCGGGTCTCTGCTCCAGCGGGGTCTCTCCAGGGCTGCCGGGGATCCCTGCTCCGGGCCTGCAGCACCTCCTGCCCTCCTCCTCCTCCGGCCTCGGGCTCCCTCTGCTGCTGCTCCCTCCGGGGCTTCCTCCTCCTCTGCCTGGGCCGCCTGTGGCCCTTTCGGAAACCTGTTTTCCCCCCGGCGCCCCAGCTTGGCTGAGGGGCTCAGCTGTGTCCTGCGGTGGGGCCGCTGGAGCCGGCCGGGACCGGCTGGGACCGGCTGTGTCCGGCACGGGGCAGCCCCGGCCTCTCCCCGCAGAGGCCTCCTGCAGGCCCTGCTGCCGACACCCAGGCATGGACACCCAGTACACTGTGGGATGACATATTCTCCTACACTTCCAGTGTCTATTGACAATCCACTGTCTTTATATACTATGGAGGGACCTAGACTGCCAAATGACACTTGGTACTTCTAGATAGTTGAAGTTAAATGAATCCAGGAGGAAGCTGAGGACTTGGCTTTCTAGGAACTGCCGCTGTACAGAGCATGCCTCACCATAACGTGTGGTCCTGGTCCCTCAAACACCAGACCAAGCATTTTCTGAAACAACCTATAACTTCCTTGTAGACCCACATCTCCTTGCTGGAAACACATAGAACAGTGAATATACAGACAGTTCTGCCCTGTTGTGATGCTGGGATGTACTGGAGTACTCCCCTTTCCCAGGAATGTGGAAGTGCTCTGGGATTCCCTAATTTAGACATAGCCGCAGAGTTCCTCATAACAACATAGACCATAAAGTACATTTAAGCCTCATGAACAGACCTTGCTGCACAAACAAAGCACCGCTTAAGGTAACACAAAGCTTTACCTCCTACATATGTTACAAGGGAGTGAAGATCTGGGTCCTCACATAAGTCAGTGGGGCTTTGTGTGGATGAAGGACACACAGTTGTTCATGAGACCAGTACTCTACCTGCAAAGAAAGCAGTGTGGCGTTAGCTACCTTTACTGGAGAACTAATAAATGTTTTCCGTAATTCTATTTCCTCAATAAACATGTTCTGTTGGTTACACATCTACATGGTTTTGTCATCTCTCCCCAATTCAATGCATCTTTTTTTTTTTTTTTAAATGATAGCATTCGTAATCCACTTAGAAAAGGTGGCATTGTAGACATCACCACTTAAGAAACAAGTACACTTCACATGGATCTATCTAAATTGCATGTTTCTAGAGTACTTTATCTGAAATGCAGTCTAAATATAAATAAATAGTTTTATCTCAAATGACATATTTTATGAATTTATTCACATAGAATGCATTTACATAGTTTTGATAAGTCCATTTGGAAATAATGCAGCTTATTTTCAGGACAAATGCAACATCTAGGCAATACAGATTCCTTCCACTTTGCACAGGCACACAACTGCTGCCTGCAATGCTCTCTTCTTCCATTCTTTGAGTTAAAGTGATGATGATCCTTCTGAAGCTTCACGAATTTTGTATATGACATTGATAACACATCAATTTTCATAAGTAATTAGATGATCTGTCTGATTGCTTATATATCAGCTCAATTACTTGTCCATTGAGTCTCATAACTGTGTTTTTTAAAAACATCTATTACACTACAGTGTCCAGGCTTAACTAGCAGACCAGACTTAGAAATTATACCATTTGTTCCAGTGGTTAACCAACCTCACAAGCACTGTACCTTGTTTCTAATTAGAATGTAACTGATGTCTGCTTCCAACCACACACTCTTTTGAAGTCTTTTCCATCAGGTTAAAAAGCCTTTTAATAGATGGCTTTTTTTTCTGTCACTGCAAATATTTACAGATTATAATTTTCTGTCTTTCACTGAAAGACAATTTTCCAACCCTTAAATCATTTTGGTGTTTCTTTTCTGATCCATGTTGTGTTACTTAGCATCCATTTTAAACTATGAGTACTGGAAATGTATTCAACACTTTAGTAACAATCTCCTCAATGTCATACACAGTCATGAAATCTCCTCCCACTCCTAGTTGCTACAGTGCATGGCCAAGGTTTGCCTCAGACCTGTGGACATACGATTGCACCAATAGCTCATCTTGAGCTGTTTATCTACTTTGACTCTTAAGTCCTCTGCACTCTCTACTTATTAAAATACAGTTTCCCATTTCCAGTGTATATATTTGCCATTCTTAGATGTTTGGGTTTACATTTGTCTACACTGAAATATTTTCATTTGCTTGGATGGATCTCTTTTGTTATATCTATTGCCTTGTGTTCATTGGCACACTTTATATCACTGGTGCAAAGATCAGAAACGTCAGATCTAGTGGCTGTTCCTGAGAATCAGGTTAGAACTTGTTCCATTCAATGTATTTCTCAACAGCAGCATGAAGAATTGGAAAGCTTTGTGAGTATGACTGTGTCCCAGGAAATGGATCATGAGGGATTACTGATGGACTCAGGCTTTCCTTGCATTTCCTGAAGTTGATTCTTTATGATGTCTATATCGGAAATACGCAAGCATTTTCATTTGAAATGCGTTTTATGGAAATTTCTTAGTGCTGTATTTTCCATCAGAGTGTTATGAGCTATGAAAGTCACCTTATACTTGACTATTGGATCTTCATAGTCACTTTCAGCAGTCAATTCTCTAACTTCTTAGAATGCAATCCAATTTGTTCAAATACTTCATGTTAAAAATAAATAAGTAAATAAATAGGCGAGTACTGGGTACAGCCCCATACTTTAATTCATTCTCAGTTGAGTCCTGTGGTGTTGTATTCTTTTGAGGTCAAGCTAAGGATGTTGTAGTTATCTGTCTTGCCACTCTTGCATTTCTTTGAATAGAGGTATAACATCAACATTCATTCAGCATTTTGGAATTTCCCCTGTGTCCTAGGATTTATTAACATTTGACACACCAGCGGGATGGGTCTACTTGGCTGTCTCTTTAGGAGCCCTTGGGAACAGGCTGTCCAGATTTGCTGATGAAAGATTGCAGAACTTGTTTAAAATCCTTCTGTGTTCCTGTGCTGTATCAAGGGATATAAGCACAATAACATTCATTACCCAAATATGCAAAAGAAGTGTTTATTAAATGGTATGCAAAAGAAGTGTTCATTAAATGGTTTTGTATTTTTGTGTCCTTAATACCAGTGTTCTCTCTCCACCCTAATTGGTCTGTGAAATTGCTAGGATTTCTTTTATTTCTTTCTCCCAAAAGTACCCAAAACTTGTTTCTTTAACCTGGCCAGGAATTGTTTCTACTGGTGCCTTTAGCTTCCCTTTGTAATGTGTAGCTGACATTATATTCTGTCTATTTATATTACATTTATATTTTTAAGCTTCATCTCTTAAGTAAATGAGTAAATATTTAATCAATCTGTCTGTCAGTATCTATCATCACTGAGGCTTGGGGATATTGCAGGCTAAGGCGGGTTTTGTGTGCCCCTCCTGGGGATTCAGGCCTATGGAGATGGCATTGGTGATATCATTGTAAGAGCTGTGGTTACCAATCCAGGGACATATACAGTCTGCTGGATATAACACTAGAGGATTGCAGAGGGCATTCATCCCCCCTTCACAGTACAACTCGTTCAATGCCCAATTGCTGCCTACACTTTATCACTGAATCAGGATGAAGTTTTAACCAAAGCTCTCCTTTTTTTGATTGCAAGATCAAGGTATGCTGGCTGGTTCATAGGCTGTTCTTTTGAGTTCTCTCAATTTTCTTTCTCATTTTTCTATTTACATGCTTTCTGCTGCGAATTTTTCTCAGAACTTTCTCAGTTCACACCAATTATATACATAAGAGGTTACTGATTGAGAATTGATTCTGGTTTTCATATTGAATGTAATCAAATCATGATCACTCTTCCCTTGGAAACTACAAATTTCCAATCCAGTAAGTAATTCATCTATATCCATCATAATTAGGTGCAACCAAGTCATTTTATCTTGGCGACACTAGCCTGACATTAAAAGTAGCAGCTGCAATTTTTATGCATTATTAGTGGCTCCTTGCTACCTTAATCATATTCCTCACAAACCAAAATTTCCCTTAACTACATAGATTCTGTTTTTAATTTTTTAGTCTTCTCTCATCAACAGGCAGGTGCTTAAGGAGTAACTTCATTTTCTGTTTTCTTTTGATAATTATAACAAACCCCCACCACTGTGTCCACTCCCAGGCTTTACTTATTAGCTCAGCATATTCAAAATTATGAATTATTCTGTAATAATGGCTCAGAAATAGTTCTGCAATTCTGAATTATTAATAATTCTTTAATAAGTAACGGTGTCTTTGACAAAGAGTTCTTATTGTCCCCCTCTTCACCCCTCTCACCTTCTTAAGCCTTGTTAAATAAGAAAGTACTTAGCATCAGAAGTGGTCTTCAGAAAAGAATTTCATTGTTTCAGTTAGGTACATGTTTTCATCTGTAAGAATTTCCAGGTTCTTTTGCTATTTTCCTGACTTCCAGCAGAAGCATACAAGCAAGTTGAAAGCATCTTATGTATATATTCTTTGTCACATCAGGTCGATCAGTTCAGCACTGTAGAGTTCAACTTTGCAGCACATTTGCCTTTTACATATCCTCTCCGTGCATTTGAAGCATGGTTGGTCAGACAACATTCAATTAGAAAAAGTTAGTTCTCCTCTGCATGTGTGGGATGCACTTTTACAAATAAAACCACAAAGCTGCAATGAAACCAAGGGATGTCTGCAAGGCCAAATACTGACTTTCTGGGAAAGCTGAGAAGTAAAAATCCCCAAATGTGGCTCCAGCTCACCAGTTGCCAGATGGAGATGAAATCCATTGCCCTCCTCCCCTCACAGGCTACCCGCTCACCTTCCAAAGAAAGGGCTCAGCATCTGCCAAGTTGCAGTACTGTAAATCTCTACAGCAGAAGTTTTTACACATGCATTACAAACACAGAACAATGTATTTATTCTGGTATTAGACCCCTGGCATGTCTCTGGCCTTTTATTGACACGACTGTGTCACCCATTGAGATGCACTTCAAAATTCAATACTGCCTTATAGCTGTTATGTCTTAAAGCATCTTAGCTGAGCTGCTGGGGAAAAGCTAGACACAAACAAGAGGTCAAGCCATTTCTATGCCAACAGATCAGAATAGGAAAAATCTGGTTAAGAACAGTATCAACATCTTCATTAGCTGTCCTGGTGAAGATTAAGCATCAAATAGACCAGAGGCTCAGAATATCTCTGCCCCGATATGTAATTCTTTTGCAACGCCACCCTGAGCTGAGGTACAAGATGATGGATGGGAGGAAATGTCGTTGCCTATATTGTGTTGGGTTTTTTTTTCTCTGGAAGACTTGGATTTTTGGAGCCTGCTTACCCAAAACTTCTATATTCTTGGAAAAAAAGTCTGAAGACTTGAATCATCCACTGCAAGGAAAAGTAAAGAAAAGAAAAATGTAGTAATCTAAGAAAAAGCAAAACTTTCTTTTAAAAACATGTAATTTCTCACTTGTCTTTTACCACCACACCCACACACTCATTTATTGATTCATGGCAGTTACAAGATGACAATCAACTGATCAACACCTGAGCCCAGGTAATGAGATCAACAAAATTACAGAAAGACAGTAATTATTTCAGTTCCATTGGTTTGCACATCATAGCCTGATGTATCCAAAAAGGCTCCAGTTGCAAGGTTTTTACAGGCTAAGTGTGCAGGCCGTGAATTTGAGTGAAGCTCCAGACATTCCTGCTCACCTCAGAAAATGCTGGGTACTAGATTCCTACTCACCTCTCCTTCTTGTAAGCTATTCCAACACAAGGTTAGAAGGTTGTCTGTCTTTTCAGTATATGGTAGCACACAAGTACCTGTAAATTTGAGAGGTACATTTACATTTTTTTAAAAAATACTACATCAGGTAGTGTTTCTACATAAGCATCCAAGGGAAGCACCTTGCTTTTTTCTGCTATTGTCCACCTCAAACCTCTGAGGACTTTGTGATCTGTTATTAATGGTAATGTGCTCCGAGGGATTAGACCACGAGTGCAGACAATTATAAAAAAAAATAATATTCCACTCTCATGGTGAGTGTGAAACAAACAAATAATGAAAAATCCCGCCCCCCCCCATCAATCTGTTAATATCTGTTATATCTGTGAATATGATTTCTGTGCCATTGAACAGGTGGAGCAAAAGGTATGGGTATTTTTTCCTTCTTGGAAATATCATCTGTGTGTCTTTCCAAGATGAAAAAAATAACAATGCTACATTCACCTGTCTGCCATCCGTATCGTCTTCTGAGCCTTATTTAAACAAAAAATGAAAACAGTTCCAAGATCTTTGCATAAAAACAATGAGAAAAAATAAAACAAAATTTAGCAAGGAACAAGGCGTATGGATTAACGCCCAGAACGGAATTGGAGTTACAGCTCCAACTTCACTGGGCATTCCTTTTTCCCACCTCTTGGCACCAGTGCCAATGAAAGGTCCAAATTTTTGAAGCATGAGAGATCAGACGTTAGTGGACAGTTGAAAGGCAACAGCAGTCCACAACTTTACAACCCCATTGAGCGTGCTTTATGTCCACTCACCATTAGTTTTGTTCTGGCATTCCTGGAACAGACTCCTATGGTTCACATGATAGGTGCAATTTAACTCACCTATTTGCTTAGTCTTTTCCTCCTATTTTTCAAATGCATTTACTCACTTGAGAGCTTCTGAAGGATGCTGGACTGGGACCATGGAGAAGCAAATTCTCTGTTCAAGCACAAAACCTGCAGTGCAGAAATAGTGGCCTGTGAAGCTGCTTCCATTGTCTTTCGTTGTTTTATTATGCCTGGAGATGGGAGGATAATTTAATATTCATGGTCAGTTCAGTCTTTGGCCTCCTTACTGCTAAAATGCTGGTAGCAGCTCTGCTGTATGAACATGTGACTTGTGCTAGGATACAGTTTTGGTTCTTTTGCCTTCTTTTCTGACCAGAAAAGGTTTTAGATAAGGTTTCTAGCACTTAAATTGTCTAGTACCATTTATGTATGTACCTTTGGTATTTCAGACAGAAACCAAAAGGACAGAACCAGCATTATTGAAAGTAATTCACAATCTGTGCAACCAATGCGTTCTGTAGAAGTTTGTCTGCTTGATTAAGAGTCATGGCTTCTGTTTTCTGCTTCGTCACGTATTTCCTGGTTAGAGAAATTATCTGAGACCAGATCCAAAAGGGACCTTAGAATCATAGAATCACAGAATCACTAAGGTTGGAAAAGACCTCTAAGATCATCGAGTCCAACCGTCAACCCAACCCCCCCATGCCCACTAAACCATGTCCCTACGCACCTCATCTACACGTCTTTTAAATACTTCCATGGATGGGGACTCCACCACTGCCCTGGGCAGCCTGTGCCAAGGCCTGACCACTCTTTCAGTAAAGAATTTTTTCCTAATGTCCAATCTAAACCTCCCTTGGCACAATTATAAAGAGAATAGGAGAGTGAAAAATGAATTATTATTCTATCATATCTCTGCCTGCTACAGGCTCTTCCTCAAATATTGCTGTTGCAACCCACCACGCCTTTTGGCCATGCAGTAGTTTTCATGGGTAATAGGCAATTACATTACACTGCATTACAGAAGCACTTTCTGAAATTCTTGGACTGAAAACCAAGTTTTTCTGCAAACAGCAGAATCAATAATGTCTAATTTGCTGTCAACTGTGGCCATAGTCACCCTAAATGTCTCTTTTTCTCATGTCTCTCCCCTTTGCTTAAACCCCACTATACATAAATTGAAAAGCCATGGTGTTTCCAGAAACTGCACTATTTGCTGTTTGACCAGTTAACTGCTGCCAACCCAAAGAAGCAGGTGTCTTCTCTACAAGGCACCAAGTATCACGGGAACATAAGTATTTTAGAGGCTTCTGTTTCCTCTTTCAGATGTGACTGAATTTGGCAAAGAAGTTTGCAGCTCTTGGGAGCAAGGAAAGGGATTGAGAAACAGAATACCCGCTGTCTTGCAAATTACAGGGCTAATGACAGGGCACATCAATCCTACTTTAAGAGGATACGTTTAGAAGGAAGAAAAGATTTAAAAACCATGTTGTTTCAGATTCAATTTTTATCTGTCAGCAATGATCACAGAGATAATCTGATAAGCATAAACTATTTGTAATGTACACTTGTAGAGCAGCATTTTGGCTATTTATTCGGGTACTCCCTGAATTTTTACGCCCACGATTTAATAAAGCGTATGATAAGATTTAGCAGGATTGTGGATTTAAAAAAACCAGCAAACAAAACAAAACAAAACAGTTCACTGACATTCTATCAGTCCTCTTTTAAATAACAACCACCTACTTCATAGTTGGACTCAGTTTGAATCACAGACATTGAACACAATAAAGCCACGCATTGAGATGTTTTTGCCTATCGCTCAGATTAGGTTGGATTTCAGCAAGGATTCTTCTAGTTTCAAATAGATTGTGCTTTGTTTGCATCCTAACAGAGAAGCATATTCTAAAAACAAGAATTTCCCAAGAAAATAAGACAAAGGAGGCAACCAGGTCTGGGCTATAATTGAAGGTAAAAAGCTGGAGAAGTTCACTGCATTGAAATTCCCCCAAAGTAAGAACTTCATGTGTGTTGCTCACCCATATCTACAGCGCTGTCAGACCTACACTGAAGAGAGGTCATAATAAATGGCTTCTTCTCTCCCACTTTGGTTAATGGATGCTTCTGCCTAATCAGGCTTCTCTGACTGACAGCAAGAAAATATCTTCAGAGTGGGAATTTTTGCTCTGTTGTTTGAGTAGTGCACACACCAGTCCCCTGTCCAGTATTTTGCTAAAAAAGAGGGAGCCAAATTCATCAGCCATGGTGTCTGATTTTCCTTTAGAAATTTGATTCTGTGTACTCCATCCATCTAAAACTGGTTTCTGGTAGTTACACAATAAATTCATCATATTCCTGATAGAAAATTTTCTCCGTCCAGCTATCAAAGTACTGTTGCCACTTCTGATATGATTTTTTAGCACTCTGTCATGAATAATCTAAAATTGTACTTTAATTTTAAATATATATGTATATTTTCCCCCTTGGGGAATAATTACATAGCCTAATAGAACTTGATGTTAAGGCTTTTTTCTTTCCTGAAGTTTAAATTGCATTTTTTTTTTCCAGAAACATAATGTATTCCTACTACTCCTTATGGAACACTCTAAATTATTTTCATCTTATACTTCAATTTTTAGCTCTTTCCCCCACTTCCCCACAACAGTTTTGTCACCTTTTTTTCAAGTTATTAATAAATAAAGGCTTGGCTTCCTAAGTTCCTTGACATTTTTGCAGACATTCTGGCAACAGCTTAAATAAATTATATTATCAGATGTTAACCAAAGTAATGGCCTATTATGAATGGAGAAAAGCAAATAACACTAGATCAAGCTTGGCATTTCAGCTCTTACACCATGTGAACTGTTGTATTATTGAATCCTTTGTTGCTGTAGCAATAGCCAAACAATAACTGTGTGCCTGAAGGCTGCGGTGGAACATGCACATCCCTCTGACCTTTTGCAGCACTATTTCAATGGGAATAGCTGTTTCTTTCTCCAGCCCACTCTTTTTCTCTCTGTATGTGTGCAAGAGTCAGCAAATACCACTCTCTCAACACTTTATGTAGCAAATTTTGGGTCTCGACATGCAGTGGCGGAGGAGTAATCTCTACAAAGGAAACCAGCTTTCCTATTCACTAGGCCTACAACAAACCAACTTTTTGAAGCGTCACCACACCATCAGCTGTCAACCCGTGCCATCCAATAAAGTCATCCATGATTAATTATTCTTAAATGACAGCAGCATATTGAAACAAGCTGATAGCTTCTGACAGTGGAAATCCAATTAACCTGAATTACTATCTTGATTGTGTCCCAATTAATGTCAGCTGTGCCATGTCAGAAGTGAAGGCTTGGCTAATATAATTGTTTAATTAATTTGCTGCAGAGATTAGTTGATGTGGGACTGCCCTTATGCCGACATCTTTTCTTCTTTTTTTTTTCCTCCCCCACTGAACATTAGATTTGAAAAAGACGGGTAAGCAGCTTGCTGTCTACAGCTTTTTGCTTAAGTGGATAAATTAAGTTCTATCTTTAAATAGGGTTTGAAAGAACACAGAGGGAATAGTAGAGCTGTTAAATTTCTGTTAAGAGTCTGTTGTTGCCCACTGCTTCAGTGAGTTTTACTGTGCCCCATAGCTGAAATGCAAACGGATTATGAGGACTTTTCTTTGATGCGTTCGAACCGAGATATGATGTTGCTATGCTTTAATGATTCCTCTGCCTTTTAGAGTACATATAGTGAACAACAGGAAGGCTTGTAATGGTGAGGGGTGGATTTATTTATCTTCAGAAATAGAAACTTGAGTCAGAGGTGACTGGAAGTTTGTTGCTCGTGATGTAATATCTGCCTGGTGTCTTGAGATTAGTTCATGTTCTCAGCTCTCTTGTGCAAAGACAGTCTTGCATGTCAAATAATTAGAGTATTAAGAAATGTGCTATGACCAATTTTAGGAATGACTCACTAAAGAAAAGGGTCTGTTGGTGGTTTGTACAGTTGAAGCACAATACAGTAGCTATTACGATCTTTGTCATACCCATTTTAATTGCTCTAGCTCTCTGCTGGTCAACTTTCAACAGCCACAATGCATTTAAAAGAAAGGTAACACCTCCATTCATAGCGGGCAGTACAAGAAATAGAGAAGTAAAACAAAACGACTGTAGGTCTAAGTGTCACACTGAACCGCTGACTAATAATAAGTTGGAGTTTGTGAAGTAGATCAAGGGAAAACTTTCCTTGATCTCCACCAGAAACTTGAAAATATTCTTAAAAAATACAGGCAGACTCAGACTGATTACCAAATAAGAGGATTATAATGAAAAAAGAAGCTCTAATGACTTAAAGGAGCTAGCATTAAAAAGTTAAACTCAGTAAATTAATATGTTAAGTACAGAGGCTTTGACAAGCAGAAAGGGGAAAATGTACACACAGCCATACAGATATCTATATGGGTTTTTTTCCCATGTGGAGCTCAACTATTTAAGCTCATGTCATAGGTTCCAGGAGAAAAGGAATGGAGAGTTAAAAGCTTTGCTCAGCTGCATGTAAAAAAAGCTGGGACACTTAACAAGTTCAGATGTTCCCTTCACTTCTCCAGAGTCTTCAAAAATATCTAGTTTCTTGAATGCCAACCTCAAAAAATTCCACAAGCGGGACGTCTCCGGGGATTTCTGTGTTTGAATTGTTCTCCAAATAGCACCAGTGCATAATCTACCACAGAGGTTTCAGTTTAGATGGAAGTACTCAGAACTGCTTTCAAAACTTTCTCAGAGCTTCCAACCAGTCATTCAGATCATTTTTCAGAAGTTTGGGAGGATCTGTAGATAAGTTTGGGAGGATTTGCATATAAGCCTTATCCTGGAAACTGATTAATAACCTCATCTTCTCATCAGCCTAGGAAGAACCGCCCAGCGTATTTTTAAGAAAACCATGTCACAACAAACTGAACTACATAAAAGCTTTTTAAACTTAGCCTTGTCAACAGTTTATTAATTTGTTGGCTGTGCAGCTCTACAAAGATTTTAGATGCTATGTAACTGAAATTTCTTTTTCTAGGCTAAAAGTTAGTTATGGTTGAGCGACATGTTGTCTTTTGGCTAAATGCCCCTGTTTCTACCATGCTGGAGAATCACATTTCTCTGCTGTCTTGTTCATTGGAGGAAATGTTTACAGATTGTTTTTAACTTACGCAGCATAAATGGATGGAGTAGACATGCTTTCTAATGTGAATCTTGCAAACTGGCTACAAATTGGCACCATGACAGAAATCATGCACATATATACAAAGATATGGTGGATTTAATACATTTCATTGTTTTCTGCCCCTTCCATCCTTGAGATAAAACTCAAACATGAAAGCTATTTTCGCTTTTGCCATTAAAGACTCATAATTTAATTCTTTCTTTTGCAGATTGTCCTCTCATTGCTGCTCGTAATGGATAAGCTCTGTGGGAGAGACTGTGGCACTATGCTTTGTGACTTTCACGGAGCTCTATTATGTTGTCTATCACAGTCAAATTATTACTACACACTTCACATAAAAAGTCCTCCGTGTTGGCAATGCTGACTAGACTGCGCCTAGACCTGGGATTACAATTTTGATCAACAGGGTCAGGCTTCAAGGCCATTTGTGAAGCAATGCTGATATTCCATTTTTTGTAACAAACTGATCTCTTCTATTCAGAATCCATTACAATTTGTAAATACACAAGGATTTTGACATAGATACAAGGAGACGCATGGCTTGGATGGCAGTGAATAATGCAACGTGTTTCTGAATACCATCTTATTGCCAGGAACTGATGAATAGCAAAATGTTTACACCTGGGATCGTTTTTAACTTTCATATCAGACATTGTTCACCTTAGCTTAGTTCAGAGTAAAATACAGTTTAGGACATGTATTTAGGGATAATGCTCAGGGAGCTCCAAATGGTTTTTAAGAGATGAAGGAAGGGACTACATTTTATTCCTCTGCAATATGAGCTCCAGTGCCATATCCATAACTCTATTGTGTGACTACATAATTAAAGATAAGTGCTATCATCTAGAAAGATGTTAAAGCTTCTAATCTCAGAAATGACTGAACTCATTTACCTAAAACAAAAACAAAGAAAAACCCATCCACATACAAACTGGATATTAAAAAAAAACAGTTTGTGTGTTGATCTTAGCAACACACAATGAGATCCATCATTACAGATGTCCCTTCTTGTGCTCTATTTATTTAATGAAGTAACATCCCTAATCTTATAAAAGGGGAAACTAAGAAAGGAAGAAGTTAAATAGCTTACGAAAGATCACATAACAACTTAATGAGAAAAGTCATCACAGGTGCTACATCTGCCTGTACAGTTCTCTGCATTGCCTGTTATTTTGAGATTTCTTTTTTGGTCTTTATATTTGAATGCTCTTCTTACAAGTCCTGAACTCTGCTCTTTGTTTGACTTTCCCTGGATCTCCATCTACAAAACTGAACAGAAAACCTCAGGAGAATACTATCTCACACAAAATTTTCCAATACTTTGTGGTTTCTCGTAGAGGCAGAAGCGCAGTATCAACTTAGGGTAGCTCCTGGCATTTGTGCATTTAATCCATTAGAAAACTGAAAGCTCATAGGCCAATGTGAAAATGAAAAAATAACAGAGATAAAAATACTATTCAAACCTTGAAGAACTTGTTTGGGTTTAAACAAAAGCTTAGATCAGAAATTTTGATAGCCTAACGAATTCTCCATGGCTTCTGCAGAAAATCATGCTACCTCAGATTTAATTCTGTCCCACCCAATAAAAAGATATGGAAGCACTGCTATTTCTTTGTAGTTTCACTGGTGTTACACTAGATGTGTTTTTGTCCACTTCTTCTTGTGACAGATATTAGTAGATATTAGAAAGGAAATATCCTTTTGTCCTTTAATGATGCTCATTTGGCAATTATTTAAGACTCTCAACTTGTCTCTGTGGGATCTACTTTGAATAGGTGAAGACCTACATATAGGTATTGGTAGGGTTAAGAAGCTGTAAAATAGCTTTTACAGATCCATGCTGTGTTAGGCAAAGTGTGGAGGTGTGCATTCCTTGAGTTCCTAGCATGCAATTTGTTGCTTTTCCCAAGTAAGATTTCTGTGCCTGGTCTCAATTTAATTTACTCGCTGTTACTTAGCACTTTGCTGCCAAGTAGCCTGCATACTGCAAAAGGAGCAGCAGTGACATGGTGAATGCTAGTAAACTGGTGAAAAATAGCATGCCTGGGAGGAAAAATCGGTCTTGAGCTTTAATAATATTCTTGGTTGCGAAACCTGATGGTTTTCTTGGGGTTTCTTTTTTTAAGGAATATTCTCTTAATCTTGTTATTGAAACGTTTTTTCCTCTACACTCTTTGGACCGCAGTACCAGAAAAACCCTATTTACCATGTTCAGAGATCTATTTAAAGTTCAGTGCAGCAGAAGTCAGCTCTGTTCTACAACACTATGAGGTAACGCATGATAGTTTGTACCTATCAACAACTGCTTGACATGCTAATAACTAGTATTTTAGGAGTAGTAGAGATACTACTAGAATAGGAGTGATGTTAATGGTGGTCTAGAGATGGTGGTGAGCAAAGTTTCTAAGAAGTAATGTCCTATACTAAATCAATCGACACTGTAAAGAAAAAACAGACTTTGAAACAAGTAGCATAAGTCTTTCCTACTTTTTGGGTTGCTTGTTTTTGAATCATACCAATTGGTCTAAGGAAAATACAAACACAGAATACTGCCTATTATGGTTCTGTGACATTTCCACTCTGGAGATTCATCAGCTCCTAACACAGACTTTCTGAGGTGTTGATGGCACAGTACTTCCTGGAACCCTTTCCAAAAATTGCTTTTACTTATGATTTATAGGGCTGGGAGGAGCTTTTTCGTGGATCATTTACTGTAATGTACTGGCTGACATTTATATGTACAGCTGCCTTCTGGTGATAGAATCAGACCAGCTTAAACCTTCAGTTTGTTCTTTGGTGCCTGAAGACTTACACTGAGCGTAATTTGTCTTAATTACAGCTGAGATTTGAAGGCAAGTCTTAGTTCAAGAACACTGTGCTTTGAAGACAGAAAATCCTTTCTTTGAGTCCCAATGTGAAAAATATTGTTATATGAATTTTTTCCTCTACCCCGAGAAGAGCCTTTGTTTTCTTTATCTGACACTTGCATTTGTTTGAGGATGGTCTGAAGATCCTTCCCGGATAATGCTGCACCCTTTACCAAACATTTTATTTTTATTAGAATTTTCAAATAAAAATGCTGCATATAACTATACACATGGTACTAAGGAGAAATTATTAACTTCTTTGGACCAGAATCTCATAAGGGTACACTGGAGTAGTTCCATTAACACCAATGTGGTTGAGACAGCCTATATACTTTCTTTGGCTCTGGTTCTTATAATCTTGTGAAAGGTTCGATGTAGTTGTTATTGGCATAAGGAGCCGACTTGGGGAACCCAAGCATTTTTCGGGACAGAGAATGAGCCAAATCTTTCCTCGGTTGGTTCTACAATTAAGGCTTTCTGCAGTGACTCCTGTAACTCCCTCATAGAAAAACTGATGATGTACAGACTAGGTAAATGAGGTGGGTTGAAAGCTGGCTGAACTGCTGGGCTCAAAGGATTGAGATTAGCAGCACAGTGACCCAAAGATTGTAATTTCCTATCCAGCCAAGTAGTTCTATTCATACAATAATATAATCTAACTAATAAACACGGCTCAGCAAGAAGGCTTTCTCTGAGCACAGCACTGCTCTAATGTGGTTGAATAATTCCCTCTCTGCTCTGCTCCCTTGCAACTGTGTTTCTGGGTTTGAATTGTTGAGGGAGTTAAGGTCTCTGTGAGTCTGCCTGTGTGGGGCTGTTAAGCGTCTCAAGGTGGTTTCTGCAAAAGTATAAGGGCATTTGCTTTGCTACCTTGGGCAAATTCTGTTTTGGGAAAATGCAGGTTCTCTGGTGTTTCGGGTACACACAATAGTCATTACCTGCCTTAAACTGCTGGCTGGATTTGCTGTGTAGAATTTCAACAGCTGCCAGAGGTAGGTGGCTTCATTCCAGTGCTGGGCAAAAAATAATCCTCTTTATAGTGAATGTGTAAATCACGTTGGAGGTCTGCTGCCTTGAAAGACATGATAGAAATGTAAGCCATTATCATGTGTTATTACAAATGATGTCTCAGCCATTAAAAAACAAGTATATTAAGGGAATATTAAGATTGCTAATTCAAGCATTCAGAAGTTAAAAAATGCAGCAATTAAATCGACAGGCTTAACATCAGCCCTGTAAACTTTTAGGCAAACCAACACAGAAAATATTGTGCTTCTATCCTCATCCTGATAGGAAGCTGTTGCAGATGGTGAAAATTATCTCAGATTCTGAACTAGTCGTGAGTGTTCATGAACTAGGGTTTGAGAGAATTCATATCTTTCCCAAGCTGAGCCAATTTTCCTAGAAACACTAAAAAGTGCACCTTCACTGATGAGACAAACTCCTTTCTCCCTATTCCTCCTCACATTTCCCATCTTTCTCCAAAGCATGGAGGCACTAGAGAAAAGGTTTGCATTATGTTTTTCAGGGTGGGACACTTGGAGATTTTTCAATAGTTTTCTTCTTTGATTTGGCTGCAATATTTTCATTTAAATGAAAAAGCTTGAGGTAGATTGCAGGCATGGAAAATGTAATCCTGAATGGTTATCACTGGCTAAATAGCTATACGGCAGAAAATACAGTCTTGCAATAGGATATGCTGAGGAACCATACCTATAGATGGCAGTTGGCTTCACCTGGGGTATATGCTAAGAAGATAAAGGAATAAGAAGGGAATCATGAAGATACTTATGGGGAATGGGAAGACTGCACAGAATTAGTGGAAAGTGGCAAATAGGTAGACACAGCGTCATAAGGGAAAGTTTGAAATCGGTCCAAAGGATGTGGAAGTAAAGGCACAAAAACAATGTGTCAAAGCAAAGTGATATTTCCTTGCTGGCATGGACTGGCCTTTTCCTGTTGGTCTCGTATCTTGTGGGTTTTAATCATATGCAACTTGTCTGCTTCGTTCGCATTTAAAAACACCAAAAGTGCTTAATAATATTACTGGCCTTTTCTAGCCTGTCTGCAGAAGCAGTGATATTTAATAGCAAATTCATTGTTACTCTATAAGGAAGCTTTACCATAAAGGTCACCAAATCTGGTCAGTGCATTTTAATTTGTACACACGTTAAAGGTCATATTCCTCACTTCCATTGAAATAACACAGTGTGTTTACTCTCTTATCAAAGATAATTGTGTATGACTTAGCTAAGGGATCTTATCAATGTAAAAGGAATATAAAACAAAAATAATAATGATGAAAACACTGGTGCAAGTGTAAGGGGATTTTTTTCCCACTGTATGTTTACATAATGCTTGGAGGTAAACAAACATCTACAAGATCTGATTTTCTGCTGTGTTACTCCAATATTTCCTTTTCCCCCCCATGAGAACTCCACAGCATTCAGCAGAGTTTCTGCTGATGTATATTGGAATGACAGTAGTTTCAAATTCATAATATCATCTCTGTATAAACACGTCCAAATGTAATTAGGGACCTGGGCTCTCAATCCAGCAGACCTCAAATTAGCTTTCAAAATGCATATTAAGGGCATAGACAAATGCTTTCACGCAATTCCAAATGACCTCTGAGGGCAGGGTGAACAAAATTGTATGAACCTCTTTAATGTCACAAAATTCTCTCTACAGAGATTTGCATATAAAGTGTACCATTTTATGTCAAACAGATTTGTTAATCTTACAATGAAGGAAACAGTACTTGAAAATTAATCAAGGTGGATTTTCATTGCCCAACAGAGGCCCTTAAAAGGACCTGACCTGATAACTGGAGGCTGTTATTGTGTGGTTTCTAAATTCAATCATTTTGGGGTTTTATTTGCTGGATGGGTTTGCAGGAAATAGAATTCCATAGCAGATAAATTTTCAATGGTTTCTTTGCTTGAGTAGTGGAATTGTACTTTCAGAAGTTCTCGTAATCCTGGCTCTGTTGGAAAATGCTTCATTATTTGTTCATTATTTAAAAATTGTGTTTAAATTACACATAAGCCTTTCTGTAGGTAAAAATGGGTAGTCTTACTGAGTCTTTTGGTATTAAGTACAGGGTAGCTTTTTGCTTGCTTACAGTAATAACCTGTCTAAGAAACAATGAGTAAAAAATGGACCTTCTTCTCTAGGAGATGGGTTCTTGCCTATGCAACCTAACTGAAAAGCCTGGGGTATGTCAAATGCTTATATTATTTGGCATTGCAGGAGGGAGGGACAGAGACACGTGGTCTTGGGTTAACCATCTTGGGCGATGCTCTTTTTCTGCTGTCATCATCCTTATCCTAGTCCAAGGGCTAAGAACAGGAAGAGATGGAATAAGAAGGTGTGATATTGCTGAGTTCAATTTAGCTAATGATATCAACCTGTCCAATGCTTATGTCTTGCAGGAGACCTAGAAAATGCCACAACCATGGAGTCGTAGGGTATGTCTCTACTCTGAAGCAGCGTCATATGCTCTGAGCTTCCCAGAATAGAGCAGCTGTTCTAGTACAGATCCCTGCCTGAACTAAAATGCCTGTTTCTAGGGCTTTTTGCCTCCTTACAGGGCCAGTTGTGAAATCTTGATCTTCCCGCCTTGCAGTGTACAGTGTAACCAATCCATAGAGGGTAGAGAAGCACAATGATGCTTTTCCGTACGTGAATCAAACGCTTACTGGTTTGACTCATTTTTTCTATTTTATATAAATACAGGAAAAACAGTTTCCTCTGGCTTCTCCTATTATTTATGCTTTGCCCCAGCTAGCTTTTGAATCCTTAGTAAGAAAACATTTCTTTCCTCCTTGTAACTGCATTTTCTTAGGAATTTCCAAGATGAAACTTGTTTTTCTGGGCCTGGGGCTGTAGTGGGCTTTAATAGTTTTTGATTACTTAGCTATCTGTTGTGACATAATTAAAATGTCTTTCAACATTTCACATTTCACCCCCAGAAATAAATATCTTCTGGGGTGTAAAATATGACTTGCAACTTATTTTTATGAAACAATGAGGGAAAGTCTTCTTTTAGGCTCGCCTGCCAATATAAAGTGTTTCTCAGCTGTGTCCCTAAATAGTCTTGCTCATTCCTTCCTTGCTTTTCACTCCTATTTCACATGTGTGTTTAATGAGCCTCTGTCAGGATTAAAATATATCTTTACCTATACCATTTTACTAAAAAACCCTGAGAGCCTAGCAAAAATAACTGTAAAAAGACATTACCCCTTACTACAGGATTAAGTTTTTTTGTCCCACGCTGCATTCTTTTCATCTTGGGAAAATGTGTACAATGAAAATAGATTAGCTCCAATTTAATCAACAAATTCTAGGTGTTACGGGAAATGGGCTTACAACAGGTTGGGACAGAGCTATAAAACCGGAGCAGTGCAACAGCATACCATTCAAGGTTCAGAATAAGCTAATATAATTAAAATGAAATCAGATAATACTGCTTATAATTATTTCTCATACATTTTCTAGCAGAGAATAATACTTTCTGGTAGCTTTAAATTTTTCCCAGATTCAGCCTGAAATTTTGTTGCATTGATTTCTACATCTCTATTTAGATATGCGTTTTAAATGATAGTTAAAGGGAGTCAGTGTTTTCCAAAATGGAGTTTTGGGAAACGTGTCCTTGGGAGGAACATGGTTTTTAGGAGGTTTTGTTAAATTCTACTGCCTCCTATATGTGGACAGAGCTTTGCAATTTAGCAGGGAAAAATGGAGAAGACAGCCATACCTTTTTGTCACCTCTAGGAGTGTTTGGCGAAACCTTCAAGTCTCTGGAAAAAAGCTGTTCCCTCAATTTTTCTTGATATTTCTTAAAAGTTGGGGGGAATACCCTCAAGATTCAGTTTGTACCAAGGGTATAGTTAAGCTATTGATACCTCTGCTGTGCCAATACGTATGTCTTTTCTTTGGTAAGCAGCTAAGTATGCTTCAACTGCAAGTAGAAGATGCTGGGCAAAATTATCTTACAATTGCTCCTGAAAGCAATCGTGGGTGCAGGTTGCAGGAACTGAGAGGAGGTCACATTGGCCATGCCCTCAGAGCTTCCCGGGCTGGAGCCCAGGAAACTCAAGGAGAATAGGGAATAGCATTAATGCACAGTGTGAAAGAAAGAACTTCAGCAGTTGAAGGGACAAAGAGCTGGAAAAGGCAAGTGAAATCAACTGCAGATTAGTTGGATGCATGGGAAATGTTAAAAAATGCAAAGCTCCTTGAAGAATTACTTCATAAAATAAATGGTTCATTTTACAAGTAGTTTGGGGGAGGGGAGGGGTTTGTTGGGTTTGGGTTTTTTTTTTTCTCCTTAAACTTTTTGTGGCTGTGGCTCTGCTGTTCTGAGACTACTAATTTTGAGGCAGAAACCTAGTAGTATCTGTCTCAGGGCAGTAAGGAACTTGCCCTGGTGAGAAATGATCCTGTTAGAGGTTTGGAAATGATTTACCATTTCCATGTAAGAGTAGATTGACCCTGATTCAAGGGATGGCATCATGAATCACTTTTTTTTTCTTCTTCTTTTTTTTTCCTTTGGAGAATTGGAATTCTCTGAGATCAGCTATACTTCCACCCATGGCATGTGTCTCCACTTCCTTGGCTTAAAATGGACATAAACCCATCACCACATTGATGTTTGGGATGGAAAGTATTAATTATATGATTCTTCTGTCATGGAACTCCCATGGGAAAATTAAGATCTTGATGTAAAGTGAAAGGTTTGTGTGGTTTCATGTGAACATGGCTTTAGATGAATGTCCCAAGAAAACTTGAGTAGATAAGTAAAATCTGTAAACATACATGATATACATAGCATAATAATTACCCATTTACTGGATAAGGCAGAGATCCTGCTTCAGAGAGAGGGGAAAAAAATGCTACCTGTACATACATGGGAAACAAACTCTAGCATTTCCTAACTGTCGAGTGCTCGCATTTCTGATGCTGATGTGCTTCAAGTGTGTGTTGGTGCCTTGGAGTTATTAAAAATATAGGGATGTGGTTGTTTTTATCTCCAAACTTCCCTCAAAAATGACAGTGATGGCATTAAGGCACCGTTTATAATCTCAGTTTGGCAATCAGATTCTGTTAACCTAAAGTAGGGATAACAACCAGAGTTCATTATATGTAATATTATTATGTATGCTGTTTATTAGTGTACATTTATGTAATGCTCAGGTGAGGGTGCCCATACCATGGTCTGCAGATCCTATCTGGTGAACAGAACAATCTGTCCAACCTGCTCTGTGCTAACATCCTTCTCCTCTGATAAGGGCAGGGGATGGGTCGCAAGAGCTCACCAAAACACAGGCTTCTCCTCTTCACAGGACAGGGCTGGTGAACTCCATGGATGTCAAGTCATATGTGAAGGGATGTTTGCATAGCCCTTCCTGAAGCAGCGTGTGCATCTGCACCTTGAGGGGAACTGCTGCCTTTCGCTCATATATCAGTATTTTTCTGCCTAAGTGACAAAAAGAAGCTGGGGTATACGACCACTCTTCCTCGGTGTGTGTAGAAAAGGTTGTGTGATCAGACAGGGCTCAGAAGCTCTGTTTCTACTGCTCCTCCAGAATANGCAGGGCTGAGAAGCTTTGGGGCTGAGAAGTGTTTCTACTGCTCCTCCAGAATATTCAAATTTATGACTGGAGACTAAAGAGACTCGAAGAACTGAACATTTTCCTTCTAGAAATATAGAGTAAAGAAAGAACTAGGAATTAACAGGAGAATCCTGCAACAGATTATATGGCTGTGAAGGACAGTAATACTAAATCCACTAAGAGATGTTGTAACAGAGCAGGAATCATTATCCGGACTTACCAGCCAGGACAATGTCATAAAATGCGAACAAAACACCAGAATACAGGCTTGTCTGCATCTCTCCTACCCTCTGATTAGTCTGTTAGTCTGTTTGTGGTTGAGTTTATACTTGCTTTATGTTGGTTAAAAACAAGGAAAAAGTGGGGCTGGAGAGACTGTGTAAAGTGCCAAACAAGAGTGAATAGGACTTTGCAATGCTAGAAAGAGCAAAACAAGGGAATTTCTCTGCAAAGGGACTGATGGAAAAGCCATCTGAAGTGATTACTGCCTTTGAAACTCTCGTTAAGAATGTTTGAGGATGCTGCTTGAAGCTAAATGACCCATTAGCATCCTCTGCTGCCCAAACAAAGGCTCTGGTGCTTTGAAAGTGGACAAGGACATCTAGGTCTTTTAAGATAGTCTGCAGTTTTAAGCAGAGGTTTCCTGGTTTGACTTGGAATTAATCAAGGTTAAAAGAAAAGAGGACACCATAGCAGGCCTGTTGTCTCATGCACTCAGCTTTCAGAATTAATTTTAGTTACCCCTCTAGAAATGAAGGCTGCAAGTGCAGAGCCACTATGAAGAAACATCACTTTGTGGGTGAAAAAAATTGTTCAACAGAGACATAGCCCTGGTGCACCTCTATTCCCCCCTAAGAGCCACGGTAAACTGATTTAAAAGTGTGAGCAAACGGATGCCCCCAAGTATGGTTTTTTGGGAGGCTTTATATATTTGTATATATAAAGCGCCTATCACCATATCGATAAACATTCTTTGGAAACAGTGGTTCCAAAGCACGCTTCTTCCTAGCATACCTGACAAAAAGATCCTTCTTAAGACATGCATGTGGCATGATATGTTTAAAGTACCTATTTTTTTCCAAAACCCAAAGAAAACATTTCTGTGTGAGTAATTGAAAAGCAACTGGAGAGCCAAGATGAATCACTGATTATCTGCTAGGGAGGTAGGTCAACACAGCATTTTAAATTGTTAAAAAATGATAATCTGGAAATCCACACTTTAATAAAAAACACCAGTTTGGTTGGTGATTGATTCTGGAGGAGAGAACAGGTCGTGCATCACAGTTCTCCGCTGGAAGCGCTTCTCCAGCCTCTGCACAGCCAAACGGATGGGTCCTGGGAGGGTTGCGAGGGAATGAAGCCCTGGGCTTTGGAGCACCAATGGAAGAGATATCTCCTGTCACTTGCAGTGTAAGAGGCCAAAACATCTGTAGAACAAAATAGCTGGGGAACTATGGCTCTATGGGAAATGCAATGTGGTGCAGAGTGGTGTAAACCAGTTAGCAAAGGATCTGAGGCAGATTGGGAGGGCTGATTACAGCAGTTAAGCGAAGAAAGGAAGGAAAAATGGGTAACAGTAATATTAACATAATATTTTCTGTGAGAGTGCTGCTCCAGTTGTAAGAAAAGTAAACTCTGGACAAATGCAATTGGTTTATCAGGTCAAGATGATGTTATCAAGCCTGGTGGCTGGAGATTGATCTGGTCTCAAGGAAAATGTCTGAGTTGATTGTGTGTCACTGAAGTTACTTTTTTTATGTGTTGGTAAGACCATTACTGACCCTGTGGGATCATGGAAACACCCTTCTTCTAATCCATCCAAAAGGGAGGAAGAGGAATTGAACTATCTGGAAAAGATTTTAAATGGGAACAAACAACATTATGGCCATGAAGGTCACTAGGAAGGCTGATGGGTTTAAGTAGAAACAGACATCAGAATTAAAGCGCTGTAGAATCTGTTTTACCATATCTTAATTTGAATGAAATCAGGGTGGTTAATGCTGGAATTACATTTGCCTACTCTTTAAACAGCCTGCCTTATTGCTTGGCTAGATTTCGTTGCACAGCAGGGTTAAGAGAGACCTCTTTATCTTGCAGAAGACAGTCTTCTCCTGGCAGCCAGAAAGCATATTTGACACCCCCAGATCAAAACCAAACTGAATAGCCTTACCCAAGTCCAGCCCTCCAAGCAGAGTCTGGAAATTTGGTGTGACACAAACAGTGATTTCAGCAGGAAGAAAGTAGTGCAGAGAAGTTGATTGTATTTAAAGGGGATTTTGACTGAAAAGGAAGAATTTGGATTGTCCAGAAGGATGAGTCAGTCTGAAAAAGTCTTCAAATTTTCCATGTTGTATTGACTTGTTTCAAATAGTCCTACCAATGGAAAAATAGCAAAATTTCTTCATGGATTTATCCTCCATCTTCCTGTTAAATGTCCATGCATTTATATCTTTGTCTTTCTCCTCTTTCAGCTACGAGCCAGGAAGATGAAGTGCTGCCTTCTCTCTGTTGCATTGGCCGTTCTGCTGTTCATTGTCATAATCATTGCGGTCTCTGTCAAGCGCTGATCTGGCTACGGTTTCCACAGGTAAAAAGCCTTTAACTAAGTAAGTCTTTTATCATACTCTGTAATATGGTTGGGAGACAGTTTAGGAAGCTGATAATTTATCACCGTAAGAAAAATTTATCTTATTTATCTAATTTATCTTTATTCCTTTTTCCTTTATACCTCAAAGGGTATTTGAGCTCAGAAATAGCATCCTTAGTGGATCGTTAAATGTAAGCCGAGGTGGTGTTAAAAAAAAAAATCTTATTATCCTTTTCTCTGCTGTTTGTGTTGTGTTTGATTTTATATGGATCTCATAGCAAAGCTAATTAATTAATCCTAAATCCATATGAATTAGAAATGCAGAAGTGGTGTTAAAGAGCCCAGACTGAAGCAGGGTCAGGGGCAATCCAACATCCCACAGATATGCTGAGATGTTCCAAAGAGACCCTGGAGCCAAGCCCCCCTGAAGAGCAGGAAGACAAACAACTGGAGATTGTAGTATGGACAAAAATAAAAATGGGTTTCTGGTGATCTTTGCTCTGGATCCACCCTTAAAAGGAATATTGGTCTGTAGTAGGGAGACTGGGCTGTAACCTTACAAAGATAGGTGAGACATCATAGAATCATAGAATCATTAAGGTTGGAAAAGGCCTCTAAGGTCATCGAGTCCAACCATCAACTCAACATCACCATGCCCACTAAACATGTCCCTAAGCACCTCATCAAAGCAACTTCATCCCACTAGTGAAATTTAAGCTATAGTGTGTTTTCTTTGTAAAGAATGTGCTTTAAATGTAAAGCATAAGACACAAAAAAGGTTTTCTTTTCCTTTCTTTTTGCCTCATTACCCTAGGAGAATGACTCATAAGTTATTTCTGATAATCTCTGTCTGCTACAAAGCATTTCTGAGTGTCTGCTTCTTTAGAAGGTCTCTAGGCCATTATTCAAGGAGACATTAGATTTACAGAACTTCTACAACCCCTAGGGCTCTGGCCTTCCAGGTCTGCGTGCCTGCTGCCATGGTAGGGTTTCTGACTGGTGAAGCCAGAACCCCAGAGTATCAATGGGACTTTTCCTGCAGATAGCAAGTAGGAGGCCTGAGGCAGAAAGCAATGGAGGGTGGGGACAACTTTTGGGTTAGAGACCTTTCTTGGCCCACAGAGACTTGCATAAAGCATGTGTGATATCACTCCTGTACTTAGTAGCTACTGCATTATACTGAAGCTTACTGGGACCTTTTACAATAAATTAAGTGGAGTTTTCTTAGCCTGAACTATCCTCTGGAACTACCCTAGAGAAAGCACAAAGGATTGAGAGATTTTTCTTTTTATTGTTTTGTTTTACAAGAGTTCAGTGTTACTTGACAATGCTATCCTTCCACCTGAGGATGAAGTCATTGCCCTCTAACGTGCCTTCTTTCTACAACACGCTCTCAACTGAAACTATCGGGGGGTGGTTCAAAACCATCACAGAAAGACGATTCTCCATGTAAGGTGTACTTAAGCTTTGGAACTCCTTCTGGAATGACATTGTGGATGCCAAAATTTGGGTACAAGAAGAAATTGGACACATCCATGAAAGAAAAAAATCTATTGAAGTCTGTAAAGTACTACCTCACTGGTTTTGGATGAGGTTGATCATGATCCCTACATTATTGAATGCTAAGAGAAATAGCTGTAAATATTTTTCTACACTTCTGTGCTTACTTAGGTGTTTGGCCAGCACTGAAGTGAGGATGATATCAGTGAGATGGACCTTTAGATTCATCAAATATGGATGTTCTTATATATACATATAAATTCAAAGTATATTTTTGTCCCTCTTTTACGTAAGAGACACCACTCACGGGTGCACATAGTGATCTGTCCTGCTGATTTAAATCTAGAGCAACTACAATAAACGCAACAAAGTTGCGTTACTCTGGTTTTACCCTGTATTAGTCTGGTTTGAAAATGTGATCCATCATGGTAATCTATAATATAATAAAATTTCTTTTATATATAGTTAAATATTTCTATCTACTAGAAATCACAAATCTTATCAACAGTTGACTAAATCTAGACACATTTTAATCTAAATCCCTTAAGTGGAGAAAGTCAGAGAACTAAAATATTCTTACAATAAAACTCCTTTGGAAAACTAGAGTTAATCTTCTGTTAAGAGATCCACATTTTGAGGGAAGTGAATCTAGAGATAATAATGAAAGCCCGAGGAAAAATATAATGCTCTACTTTTCATCATCAGTTGTGAAACTAATTATTAAGCTTCTAAAATATGAGTTACTCTCCAGCAGTACAAATGTAAGCAAGACCTGCATTGAGTTATATTGGAACAAGCATGCTTTCTGATTATTATAAACTGTTCTTAATTTAGATTGACCCCAAACGGTGTACAGCAGATTTCACATTTGTATTTTGAAGATTTCCAAAACAGAACATTTTCAGAATTTCTACGTCCATGGTGAACATTTTTTCTACTCTGAATTGCAACACAAATGGATTTTAAAATATCAGTGGTTTTAAAGTTTCAACTACCTCAACAAACTGTTTCATAGTTTCATACAAAACTATCTTACATACTTTTGGGAGACAGAGAACAGCTGGGTTTCAACATATAACAACTCTACGTGACTGTTCAGAGGAAAAAAAAAGGAAGAAAGCAAGCTAGTTACAAAGTACTCTGATTGGCACAGGCTACATAACTGAATAAAATCCCAAGTTTAGTAATGACTGGCCAGACTTTCATTTAACTTGTCATCAAAAAGTTTGCTCTGTGCTGGATCAGTAAGGAGCCCAAAGAAACACAACCAGTCAACCCATTCAAGTGGTTTAAGTCCCATTTGCATGATATTCAATGTAGGCTTCTTTTTCACAAGCGCAGCCACAATGAGAAATCTGAAGGTCACTATTCAGTCAGTTAAAGAAATGATGCCATTAGTATCTATGATCACTAATGATCGTTATGATCCTTCACATAGAAAGTCATCTTCCTTTTGTTCCTGTTTCTACTTATGCAATAATGATACTGAATCAACGGTTCTTCCACTACAAATCAGATATGACTTTGGCAGACAAGCCCATCCTTCCATAGGAAAGATCACTTTATGAGTCTTGAAAAGTAAAAAGGACTTTTTCCTGTGAGTTTCTCAAGCAGTGGTGGCATCATTGGCTGCTGGCTCAGTGCACTCAGAGACCAGCTGTTCAGAAGAGCTCTGAGCCCTGACTTCTGCCTGTCGAGGCCCCTGCCATAAATATGTCATTGCTCCCTTGGGGCAGTTTTATCTGGCAGAGAGAGAGAAAGAACATCTACGGAGGACGCGGAGAAAGTCCTGGGGACTTATGTCTGTACATTTATTTGCTGACACCTCAGGAAAATAGCCCAGGAACTTTTGGGTCACATTGCTCATACTGCAGCAACGTTGCAGCTGCTCTTCTTGCTCTTATGGTACAACATCAGTAAACATCTTAAAAAGACAGTATTGCAGTAGCAGTCTGAAAGAAGTCCGTCCCTTAACAATGTCTTCGCCTAATGTCAGCCTAGATGATAGACCTTCTGTGTCCCCCTTCTCTTGACTCATTTGGATGAGTGCAGAATTACACAAAGTAACAATCAAGACTGTTGGAATCCTATGTCTTAGGTATTCTTTATAGGAAAAAAGAGGTGCCAAACTTTGAGAAAGATGCTACATGTATTCGATGGTTGAAAATATGCTTTCCGATGACAACTTAATCATCTCAATCAATTTAGCCAAAGAAAGAGAGAATGAAAGGTGACTACTTTGAGCCCTTTTCTTGGAAGAAGTCATTGCAGCAGAAGGTGCCTTCCCCATTTACAAGACACACTTCAGTCAGACAAAAGGTACTGGACTGAGCATGTGGACTTTGTTATATAGGTCCTTAAACCCTGTGGACTTGCTGTTCTTTCCAGCTTTAGAATCTGTGAATAAAGTCATGAGAGCCCAGAGGAGAAAAACAGTGTTTTCCTTCTTGGTAGCTGATGCAGTGTTTGACAGTGATGCTTAGCTATGGAAGAGCAGAACAACAGGAAAGTGTACAAGTGATCATTCAGCAGAATATTCTCCCAGCCTTCAGCAACTTGAAGCTCAGAAGCTTCCTGATCCAGGAAGTAGTTATTTAATCTTTAATAGCCATTGATGCATTCCTTTCTTGTTAATTTGACCAGTTGCATTTTGAACTTTAAAAATGTGAAATATCCTGAGCAAGGAATTCTACTTTAATTACAATCAACATGTAACCTTTAATGTACAGCTAAAAATCCATCTTGGCCAGCATCTCTAGAGCAGGGCTTTAGTCCATATGGAAAAGCAATAATCAGGCTCCAGGGATCTGTTTCCTGAATATGCAACTGTCTTGTTTTGAATTTAAATTGAATTAATTATTATAGAAAACTAGAAAATATTGGTTTAATTTGGATTATTTTTTCCCCTCCTTTGCAATCACAGTTTTCCTTCCCTAATTCATTTATGGGCTTATTATGTGGTTAAATGCCTTCTGTAACCTGACCAATGAGGATGAGATTCAGAGAGATGATTTTTTTTACAATCCATCTTTGGGGTTTGTTTTTTCCTTACTTTCAAGACCTTAAGTTTTTTGGGTTGTGTTTTTTGCTTTTTTTTTAGTACCTCATGCACTACAATGTCCCTATGTGCCGTACCTCTGGTTCCTTGCAATGCAGTAGGAATCATAAAACCTGTACTTGTAGTCACTGCGTTTGGAGAGGCAGAGGAATGCCCCTTCATGCAATCCGGCTTAGGGAAGTAATGAGCATCTTCATCTCAGAGTTTTAAATCTCAGAGTTTGAAACCAGGACAGAAGAATAGCTTTCTGCAAAATGGGATTTTGCTAGGTCAGCCTCAGCCCCTTCTGATGTCATTAACGCTGCACCTTTCCCTCAAAGCAGCAGACATCCAAGTAGGGCATAAAGTACCATGTGGAGCCAAGAGGAAGTTCTTCCAAGGCTGGGCACATCAATAACCCAGCAACAAATGAAATCAGAGCCTGTATCTGTCGGGGTTGTGAGGGCTGTAGGTGGCAGAGAGGGAAAGATTGACAAGTGGCAATTACAGTTCTGTCGTTCCTTCCCAGCAGGAGACAAGTCTGGGCACCTTCTTCTGACACTCGCAATAGAAATTCTGACATTTCCCTGGTGCATCTCTTGCCTGGCAATGTCAGGTTGTAAGAGCACAACAATTCCTACTCAGTGTTGAACAGAGCAATAATTCAACCTAATGAACATTGTAAATAAGGTAAAACATAGACAGGTTTGTTTCGTGGTATTGCTTTTGCCTTTTAAATTGGTATCACGAGGCTGGCTTTACTTAGTGTCTCTGTTTTTAATACACGTCTATATATGGCTTAAAAACTATGTGAGTGGCTCAGTTTTCAAGCTTGTTTCAGTCTCTCAAGCCCTGAAAGGGTTGCAATATTTTTGACAGCTGTCATTCAAATTCTAAAATAATTCACCCCCCTGCCCTGGCTGTGGCAGTGCTGCCATGTTTGCTCTGCAGCACAATCAAGAATTAATAACTCTGTAATATCTTTTTTTTTTTTCCCCATTTCCTATTATTTTGAAAAGGTTCCTACATTTATAGTTGGGTGTCAATTCTTGTCAATTTGATTCTTGTCTTTTAGTCTATAATTAATTGCTTGGATCCTGGCATCCTTGCTCAATTTTTGCTCTGTCAGGAAGATACATCTTGATTCTGCAGTAACTTTTGTGCTTCAAATTTAAACGAGTCAAAAATAAGATCTGAATTTTCAATGATTAATATATAATGGGTCTGATTTTACAATCTCACCCAATTTCTTAAATTAAGCTAGCACTTACATTCTTGAAGACTTTCCTGATTCCAATGGCCATGTCTGCACTTCTCTTAGCTAAATTTTTTCCCTGACAGCCAGTTAAAATCTGAGATACAGGCAGGTAGAAGAGAGAAATTACCAATAGAAAATGAAATTTTGAGAGACACGAATCTGCTTTACGCAAAAAATTCTTCAAAGTGTCAGGGCAAGAAAAGCAGAAGTGCCAGTGAAGACGTAGATTTATTTCTAAGAAGTTCTCTGAGTTTTCACCAATTATACACACCTCCTCCAAACCTTCAAACAGATGAATGTTTTGATGGGATATCACATGATCAGGTTACTGTGGTTGAATGCATTTCAGGTTGACCTTGATTGTCGCCCATCTACATGCTCTTTGGCCTTTATAAACATCACATAATGCCAGGTCATTACTTCTACTGTGAAAGAGAGCTAAAGGAGGATATATTATGTTGCCTTTGCCTTAGCTGTAGAGTCCACATATAGACAGCTCCTGCAGCTCAACTAACGAGTAGTAACATGAATTCACTGATTTGAATCCAAAGTCAGTAGGACTTTCGAGCAGTGAGCAGCCTTCTTCTTCCCATCTCAGGTTTCTACACTGTTTCTTTGCAATGGGTAGGAAAGGGGAGTACTCCCACTGAGTGGCTGTGCACAGCGCTGACCCTTCAGATGGATGGCAAGTCTTTGAGCTGAGCTTCCCAAAGCAATCTGCAAAAATTAATTATTTATGCTTTGTAATGTCTTTAAACTTTAGCCATAATCACACACCTCTAAAGACCAGACAGAAGAGGCTGATTCAGTTTGAACTGCTAGAAACAACACAAAAATGTCCATATTGATTCAGATCACTGGTCTCTCTGGCCTCATATACTGTGTCATTCACAGTTACTTAAGGAAAGACCATGTGAAAAGAAGAAGAAATATCAGCTACAATTGTGGACAGCATCAGTCATTCCTTTAACTGCCTAGATATGGCTTTAAGTGCCTAAAATTTAGGTTACAACTTGGAAAACACTGTCATAAGTGTATGTCTAGAATCTCTGAATTAGTCAGTGGCAAGTGTCCTCTTCCCTACAGGTAGTCTCATTTCCTCAGGAGCAGTGATGTTTGGTGGAGGGAGCAGTTCGTGTTTGCAGTACGATTAATGGCTCAGGAGGGTTCTCTGAGGCATAAATCAGTAGCCCCAGGAGAAGGGAGGATTAGGCTCTTTATAAGAGTGACACAGATTTATAAACTGCTCTCACGTCACTCCACCACTGTTAGCTGACATTTTCAGTTGGCAATGCTTCAATTATCTGTCTCATTGAGCCCCCAAAATACAGTGAGATTTTGGTGTTATGAGAGAGACAAGAGTAGAGAAGAGCAGCCCAAGGAAGTCCATCATTCATCCTGGTGACCCTTGGCTCTGGGGTGAGTGGACTTTCAATGATGTCAGTTTGGGAAGGTGTGTGGTCCTTTTTGATAAGGTTAAACCAGCTTATTCTTCTCCGGAGAGCAATTCCACTTGACCTGGGGATGATGGGAAGATGGGTAACATTGCTGCCGCTGAGTGCAGAGCTTGGTGTGTAGGGGACCAGGAGGCCCTGAGTGGCCAGTTCTGTGCTAGCATGTATTGATCCAACAAAAGCTACAAATTCTGTACCTTTCATCACCATTTCAGTTTCAACTGGTTCTGTGATATTTTAAAGCATTCAGTGCGTTATCAACATTCTCCTCATACTAAATCCAAAACACAGCACTAGGAAGAAATTTAACCCTATCCCAGCCGAAACCAAGACAGTATGTGAAAGAGAAAGTTTGAAGAAGAGGTCTCTGATGTTGGCAAATAATAGACAGATCTTCACTTTCCTTACTCATAATATTCAAGTACTGTTATTGTTCTTTGTCTTTTCTCGCTAAGTAACTTAGAAATCCAGTCTTAACTTATTTTTCTATTGGAACAACACAGCCACTGCAATATGGCAATGTTCTATCTCCAAAACCAGTAACAAAGACAGAATCTATATGTTGCTTTTCCCCTTCTGTGGACATGCACACAGTAGTATTATATAGAAGCTCTGAGGACATCAGGTTTTGATACACCTAAGTACTTACCTATCTGTGTTCTTGAGATGTAAATGTGAAAAAATTGACTCATAAGACAGGGAGTCTGTATTGGGTCTTTCTGAGATGGAGTTAATTTTCCCCGTAGCAGCCCTTACAGTGCTGTGCTTTGTATTGGTAGCTAGAAAGGTGTTGATTATACACCAGTGTTTTGGCTACCGCTGAGCAGTGCCTACGTAGCGTCAAGGCTCTCTCTCCAACATTCACCCCACCTTACCCTCAAAGGCCAGTAGGCTGGGGGTGGGCAAGATCTTGGGAGGGCACATAGCCAGGATAGCTAACCCAAACTGACCAAAGGGATATTCCATACCATAGGACGTCTTCGCATCAATAAAAGCTAAGAGAAAGGAGGAGGAGGGGCGGCATTCGTTATTATGACATTTGTCTTCCGGAGCAATCACTATGTGTACTGATGTCCTACTTCCCAGGAAGCGGCTGGACATTGCCTGCTGATGGGAAGTAGAGAATAAGTCTTTTGTTTTCCTTTGCTTCTGCATGCAGCCTTTGCTTTTGCTTTATTAAACTACCTTTATCTTGACCCACAAGTTTTTTTCCACCTTATTTTGTCCCCCACCCCATGCTGCTGAGGAGGGGAGTGATAGGGCGCCTTGGTGGGCATCTGGCATCTAGACAAGGTCAACCCACCACAGAGTCTCATAAGTTTTCTTGGGAATAGGACAGCACATAGTTCATCAGTGCCATTCACTAAATGACAGGATAAGATTTGCATTGGTATACAAGCTGTTTGAAAGTGTTACAGGACTATTATCCTTGGCAGTGGTGGTAAAGCAAAGTAATTTTGGATCAGTTTTCTCCGGAAGAAAACCTGAAAACCAGCACAGGAGGTTTTGTTTCATAACAGTGTGTTAAAGAAGAAATATTTTGTCATTTTAGCTAGAGAAACTAGTGTCCCAGCAGGAAAGACTTAGTAGAGCAGTATATCTGTGATTATCCCTTCATGAAGAACAATGGGTTTAGAGGGGACAGTGTGTTTGGTGTTAGTTGAGCCTCTCAGAGGGGTCACGTGCAGTGATGTAGATGGGAAGATTGTTCTGTCTTTTCAGTGCCAAAACCCCAGGTTCTATCTTGGGGAACTGCAGCCTAAACAACTTGATGTTCAACAGGTTGGTTAGCATTTCAGTGTCATAGGAAAATCAATACAAGTGATAAAATATACTCACCGAAGTGCTGTGCTTTATCCCAGCAATCTGCACTGAAGCCCTGGTGTTGGTCAACCTACTTGGAAAATGGCCTCATCCCACGATGTGCTGTAGTTTGTGATGGTCTCCTTTGCAACCAAGTTACTCTCTGCAAGCAACTGTAATGATCTAGGAGGTATTCTTTAAACCTGAAAGTGAAATCAGACAAAGGATAGAGGGCTTATTCAAGGCTGTTTCTGTGACCTCCTTTCCTTCCTAGGCCTTCATTAACATGAAAATAAAATGAAATCAAATCTAAAAATCCCACATAACTTCAGACCTGACTGAGTTATAATGAAGTGGTTACCATGTCTTTATTAGCTATCCACCTCCTTGAGATCTTAGAAATATCCACATTTTGATAATATATAGTCGGTTCAATATATAAATAATAATTTCCTAATTGCCTTTATCTCTTTGATGTGAGATTTTGAAACCATCTTTAAAAGTAGAATTATAATTCCACCGTACTCAGTGAATTTTCTGAAATATCCCTTGTAGTTTCATTAGGTTTTAATTGGAGTTGGAATCTGCTTCACAACAAAATTCCATTTACAGAATATGTTTCAGCTATCAAAATAGGTTTTTTAGATGTATCTGGAAAAGGAGCCTTTTGACTTTACTAGTCATTAAAGAAATAACTGTCTTTATTTCCTAAAACACTGCTGGACAGATGGCATTTTTACTTCTGAGTTTGGTAAGAAAGTTCCTCAAGCTTTGACAGATTATTAATTCCTCAGTTAATAGCCATATTTTAACACTGAAGTGGGCTTTTTACATTACAGTGGTGAAAGACTTTGCTATTGTCATGGTTTAACCCCAGCCGGCAACTAAGCCCCGCACAGCCACTCGCTCACTCCCCCAAAGTGGGATGGGGGAGAGAATTGGAAGGGTAAAAATGAGAAAACTCATGGGTTGAGATAAAGACAGTTTAATAGGGAAAGCAAAAGCCATACATGCAGCAGAAAAATCCAGGAATTCATTCACTCCTTCCCATCGGCAGGCAGGTGTTCAGCCATCTCCAGGAAAGCAGGGCTCCATCACGCATAACGGTGATTTGGGAAGACAAACACCATCACTCCGAAATTCTTCCCGCTTATCCCTTCCCTTCACCCCACCCCCCGTTCCTTCTTCTTCCCCCAGCTTTATATGCTGAGCATGATGTCATATGGTGTGGAATATCCCTTTGGCCAGTTGGAGTCAGCTGTCCCAGCCGTGTCCCCTCCCAACTCCTTGTGCACCCCCCGCCTCCTCGCTGGTGGGGTGGGGTGAGGAGCAGAAAAGGCCTTGACTGTGTGTAAGCACTGCCCAGCAGTAACGAAACCCTCCCTGTGTTATCAACACTGTTTTCAGCACAAATCCAAAACACAGCCCCATACGAGCTACTATGAAGAAAATTAACTTTATCCCAGCCAGAACCATTTAATTTCTCTGACAAGTAGGTCATCAAGTATTACTATGTTTAGGGCTTATATAAAGAGACACCGTATTTACAACTGTGCATCTCAAATTAATCTTATCATCCCAACTCAGAAAGCGGGCAAAGTTTCTTGTCACTGAAACGATGCACGAGGTGGAGTGGAGGTAGATCATTTCAATTTTCACATTACTGTGGTTGATTGAATTACCTCTTGTTAGCTGAACTGCTGTAGCTGTCCATGTACAACCTGCTGAGAGTGCAGAGTAAAATGCATTAGTTTTGATGTCATGTCATCAAAACATGCTAAGAATAACATCCCATCCATTGCTGCCTCTCAGCTGACAAGCAGTAACTCATTAAACAGCAGTAATTTAATCCCTTTTGATTGTCTGCCTAGTCTTTAGATAAAAAAAGCCATATCGTCTGTGGAATATTTTCAAGGCATCTGGTTTTTCTTCTTAAAGTTTGAGAGTTCTAAAGTGCTTACGGAAGAAAAGCATGCAACAGCAGTATCTTGACTGCCCTCTGCACAGCTTTGGATTGGAGGGATTTTTGAAACGGGGGTAGAAGAAAGCCTGTCCAATTTTTGGCTCTGATGATAACTGTCTGTGTTGCACTTTGATTTTTGGTGGTACATCTCCTTACCTAAATAAAAGCCTTGCAGAATCACAGAATGGTTGAGGTTATCAGGGACCTCCAGAGCTCATGTGGTTCAAGCACCTGCTCAAAGCAGAGTCACGTAGAGCAGATGCTCAGGGCTGTGTCTGGTCAGGTCTTCAGCACCTCTGAGGATGGAGACTCCACAAACTTTCTAAGCAATCTATTCCAGTGTTTGATCACCCTCAGAGTAAAAAAGTTTCTTTCTTACACAGAAGTGGAATTTCCTCTATTTCAAATCCTGCAAGGATTGTTTTTTGATGTCTAGTACTGTGCCTTGTAAGAGTTTGCTATATGAAGAGGCATTCTTGTTGATTATTTTCAACAAAACTGTTCTTAGTTTTACAACTACCATTTGTATTATGTTTACAACATGAAATTAGGGATTCCTATTAAATGTTCTGTACAAGGCAGATCCCAATGACCAATATTATTTGCATTTTTTCCGGAACACAGCATTAAAAAGACTATAGAGAAGAAATTTAATGCAAGAGAGAACCTATAAAACCTGCATTTCAACTTGTATGAACAAATTTGAGTATTTATTGGCCTAGGAAATTTTCTCTTTGACATTCAGATATTGCTGTGGGGTGACAGACACACAAATTTCCTGGAATCCCTTTAATTTGTAACAGCTTTTCCTTTATTAAATTATATATTCCAAAGGATATCTTGTTAATGACCAGTATATGGCAAATATATTCTCCAAGCTTATTAGTACAGAAATAATTGTAAGTGGCTGCTATAGTTCATTAAGGCTTATTTATTTTATAGTTCATTAAGGCTAATTTTATAAGTATAAAATATATTTTAATTGTCATTTTTGCCTCTGTTTTTTATGTATCTCTGCCATCTACTGCTAGCAATAGTTTCTGATTTTCTTCTTTGGTCCTAGATAATTTGCCACTGTGTTTACTGTGAACTACTTAGTGATGGCTTTTAATCAACAGTTTTGCTGGGCAGTAACAGATGCTAATCTTCAGTCAGACACATAGCTGGTTACATACACTTTTCCTGAGTCAAAAGGGCCACTTATTATGATCTCTGATCTCTTGATCCAGCACACTGGAAGTTCACCTTGCTTTAGGGAAAGAAATTTCTCTTAGTGTATACATGTGATCAAAAATTCCAGTAACTTGGTTCAGTGAGTGCCTTGAAGTCCAGAAAAGGTTTGATTTACACATTAAAAGCTGTACCATGGGAGTAAAAAGGAATGTGGGTAGTTTTATTTTTGGTTTGGGTTTTTTATTTTATTTTTATTGTTATTAGTAGTGTAATCATATTAGTAAAATTCTTTAAAATAAGTTCTAGAACTGTTAATGTGTATTATATTGTTTAATATAATCAAAGCATATCACAGTAGTTTAACATATGGTTAAACTCTCCAGTCTGGTGAGCCAATTTTCCAGGATTTGAGCTATACATTCTTTTAGAATCA
>VZTQ01014349.1:3076-23166 GCA_013400755.1 Pelecanoides urinatrix
GGGAGGTGATCGTGCCCCTGTACTCGGCACTGGTGAGGCCGCACCTCGAATCCTGTGTTCAGTTTTGGGCCCCTCACTACAAGAAGGACATTGAGGTGCTGGAGCGTGTCCAGAGAAGGGCAACAAAGCTGGTGAAGGGCCTGGAGCACAAGTCTTATGAGGAGCGGCTGAGGGAACTGGGACTCTTTAGTCTGGAGAAGAGGAGGCTGAGGGGAGACGTCATTCCTCTCTACAACTACCTGAAAGGAGGTTGTAGTGATGTGGGGGTTGGTCTCTTCTGCCAGGTAACTAGTGATAGAACAAGAGGAAATGGCCTCAAGTTGCGCCAAGGGAGGTTTAGGTTGGACATTAAGAAAAATTTCTTTACTGAAAGAGTGGTCAGGCCTTGGAACAGGCTGCCCAGGGAAGTGGTGGAGTCACCATCCCTGGAGGTATTTAAAAGACGTGTAGATGAGGCGCTTAGGGATATGGTTTAGTGGGCATGGGGGTGTTGGGTTGACGGTTGGACTTGATGATCTTAGAGGTCTTTTCCAACCTTAGTGATTCTATGATTCTATGATTTCTCCCTCCACCCATTCTATTAAGGAGGGGAAGTGAGAGAGTAGCTGGGTGGGTGTTTGGCAGTCAGCCAAGGTCAACCCAGCACAGCTCCAAAGCTCTTGTTTCTGTTTATTTAATCAATTCTTTTGCAGCTGTGTACTCTGAAAAACCTCCAAAAGCTAGAGCCTGCCCCTCTGCAGCCAAAACCCCAAGGTGCTGGCCTGCCCTCTGACACAGCTNTCCACCCATTCTATTAAGGAGGGGAAGTGAGAGAGTAGCTGGGTGGGTGTTTGGCAGTCAGCCAAGGTCAACCCGCACAGCTCCAAAGCTCTTGTTTCTGTTTATTTAATCAATTCTTTTGCAGCTGTGTACTCTGAAATACCTCCAAAAGCTAGAGCCTGCCCCTCTGCAGCCAAAACCCCAAGGTGCTGGCCTGCCCTCTGACACAGCTAATAAGCTAACACAAGTTATAAGGAAAACTTTCAAACAGCAGTGCTGCCTTTGCCAGTCTTTTCCCCCCACCTCTCTGAAATCAATGAGACCACCCTCCTCAGCTCAGGGTACCCTTGACACTAGGTACTCAAAGATGGTAAAATAGAAGGTGACCTGATGAACGAAGAAAGGAAAGAGAGTGGGAGGATGGTGAAAGGTTGGGAGATGACAACTGGGGCAAGCAGGAAACTAGACCTGGGGCAGGCTGTGCAACCAGGCTGGGACAGGACATGGAGGTAGCACAGGGCGGTTGAAAAAGGACAATGCAAGGAGATGAGACTGGCAGGAGAGCTCCATTACAGCATGATTCTTAGCAGGAAAGCAAAATTAGTCTGGAAAATGAGCGTGAGCTGGGTTGAAAAACTCCCACAAGTCAGTTTGGTGAAATAAGGAGGGCTGCTGTCTGTGTGATGCCTGCCCTATGGCATATGCTTCAACGTGTGCAGGTAAAGCAGCCAGCACTGGCAGAAGGGAAAGGTTTCCACCATGGCTAAACCAAAGCCAAAATCCAGCCCGTGCTCACTGGCAGCAAATTGCTCCTCCTCAGCCACATGGGCAGTGACGATGTTTTGCACAGTGTTCTTATTACTGTTATGTGCCCTCTGATGGGGAATGACCAGGCAGGATGGCAGAGGGCTGCCTGTCAGACACCCCGAGGGGCAGAAAGAGGGGCCTGGCACACGCTGGGGCTGTCTGATAGCACCGCAGCTTGGCTGCTGCATGAGACTTCTCCCACCAGTGCTTTCTGCTGCCAGGCAGCTGCAGCTCAAATCACATCATGCTCCCAGCATGACACTGTGTGGAAAGTTGCGGCAGCATGGGTGCACCAGCGTGGTCAGGGGAACTGCAGGGTTTGACAGGCAGCCAGCCCCAAGGTCCAGCCTGGAAATAGTGATCCGGTTTAAAAAAAAAAAAAAAGAAAAGAAAAAAGAAAAAAAAGAGTGAAAATGTGGTCAAAGGGTGAATTTCCCCAGCAGGGGAATGGGGGGAACCAAACCCACACTTATACATCATTAGGGGTCCTTCACCACTTCCCAGCATAAAAAAACCTACAACCAAACTATCCAGATAACAGGTTATCATTTGGAAATAGTCACTGCAGTTGCACTGAATCTGGACACATGGAAATACCAATAGTCTGAAGGAAGAAAACTCAAGATCATTTGTAATGAATGCAAACTTGCAGCAGGTTTGAAATGTCTCCCTTTGCCATCTGTATTTCTGCTTTAATTAATATTAAATCTCTCCCAGTACATTACCACAAACAGTTACTTTACAAAAGTCTTAAACTGCATATCATAAATTGTGCAATTCAGTAAACACAATGGGAAATGTTACTGCATTGAATATTATTTGTTTAAAAAAAAAAATCCTTGATAGCCTCTAATAATTTAAATAAATCTTATGATTAATGCAAAATATGAATGCAACACATTCCATGAATTATGTGGGGCTTTTTGACAAGACATCAAATTTCTGGTTTCAGACTCCATGGAAATGTATTGACAAAGGACATTTGGTAGGTGACCTTTGAGTTTTCAAGTAACTTGATTATTCATCGCTCTGAGTGACATTATGTACTAACCACTATTTACATTTGGCCTTTGAGCAGCTATGCTCACTTATGTATTTTTGAAAAACAGCATCCTTCTCATCCCCTAGCATTTTTTATTTTTTTAAATGGAGTCCTCTACAGATAAACTACTTAGGAAAAAAAAAAAAACAAACAAACCAACAAAACACACAGTACATTAAATGATTGCACAAAAACCGCCTTTCTGACAACATAATCGCTGTGCTACCCATGTGAAAAGACTGCAATACCAAAAAGTTTCAGCTTCTTAGTATCTTTTTTAAAGGAGCTTACTGTGCTTTCAAAGTTATTTATTTTGCCCCGTAGTCATTCAAGGGAAAAAGAGAGGTCACGATGTTGTGAAAAAGAGGAAAGCACACAGAACAAGAGATGTAAGCTTAGCAGCTCCTTCACTGATTTGCTGCAAAACACTTGCGACAAGGTTTCTGGCCTTTGAACAGGTACCTATTTAAGTCTTCCCCTTCTGTCCCATGGTGCATACAAGTCTCCTCCTGCACCCAGTCCAAATTTCCAGTCTCTCAGCTCCACACTACTTTGGGCAGAGTGAAGACTACAAAAATTGCACACCAGGTTTCCCAAGACCGCAGCTCAGACCACCAGCCACACCATTCCTAACTTCTAATAATACAGTTAGGAAACTTCAATTGTGGGACTACACCCATGTTTGCCAGCAATGTCATCTTCTTAGCTACAACCCTTCATAAAGCTTCTCATCTGCTTCTTCACTGGCATTCAGGTCTGATGTGAGCCTGGACTCCCATAAATATTAATTTAGCTATTATGGTGCTAATTTGTTCTTGTGCTTTAAGTCACATGTAAGCTTTCTACGTCATCTGAAGTGCTGTAGACCACTGTATTACTAGTAGTAATTATTGGAAAGACTACATCTCTACAATACTTTTGTTTATCCCTCTGAAACAGCTTATTCTTTTCCATCCCTCACCTAAGCGAACTCTTAAATAGCAAACAGTTTGCACAGCAGACTACTAGGCAGCACATCAAAAGCATCTCTACCCTTGAGAGACAAGTAGCAACACTGATGGGAGAGCTCTTACAAATTCTCGAGTGTCAGATCTTAGAAGGATGTTACACTTGAACACAAAATTTGTAGCAAACGAAAAGAGAAATCAATAGAAATGCTACATTATGCCCATGGCATGCTTGTTCCCACTTTATAAGAGTCTGCTCTAAGTAATTGCACCCTTGTGCTGAAGGCAGACCATTGTTAGGAGCCTGAGTTCAAGCAAACAGAGCTATAATTCAGTGCCCGCATAGGTGAAGACTAATTTCACGTCTGTAAGAAATGGGAGGCAGCTCCGATTCCAGAGCACAAGGCAGGCTCTGGCAGGGTCACTGCTTTAACTTCTGCAGTCCATATTACAGCAAAACAGAGGCCAACAAAAGGCTCCAAGAAAAATGAATGGAGAGGTATATTTAAACCTAGTGCCAAAATTACTTTTCCCCATAGTCAAGGCAATTTAGAAGAAATTACTAAACAAAACAATTTCTTTCCCCACAAAGACCTGTGAATAATATTAAGGTTATGTTTCAGTTTTTAAACAAAAAGCCATATGAAGACCTATGAATATAGCTTAAGACAAATGCAGGCATTTAAGTTCTGACTTTTCTGTTCTTTTTTAAAAGAAAAACATTTTATACTGGGGCTCCAAAATAAGCTCATCAAGCTGACCAACTTGTAACAATAGTAGTATGTAGTAAGGAGACAAACATATGATAATTAAAAAAAAAAGAAAAAAAAACAATGACAAAAAAGCTGTGTAATTTAAATTACAAAAGCTAGATGATCTCAGCTTCATTTAGATTCTGCAATAGAAGACAGCCTTCTATGAACACAGGAATAAGTAAGCCAAGAAGTCAGTACAAAAACTTTCCAAAGCTTTTCTGACCAGAAATTCCAGCAGGACAGTGCATATCTATTACAGTGTCCCATGAGTGATACAAGTCAACACGGTTCCCAGGATTGCGAGCTCCACAGCAGCACAAAGATAATAGACCAGAACTGGTCATGGAAAGAATCATCTACAGCAAGATAACATGGCTTTTACAAAGTATTGAATACTAAAATATTGGAAGTCTATTCCATCATCTTTCGGTCTTGCAGATTATGCTCCTATTTTCTAAAGGCAGCACATTACTTTACTTTGTATTTTAGTTTTCATCTTTTTTAGTTACTTTATGTGCACCTTCAGCTACATTCATTAAATAATTCACTTTTACAGATGTCTTTCTCATAACATTTCAAAAGTCCTTGGTAATCCAACCCAGCTTTACAAACCAGCCAGCTGAAAACAAAACAAAACAAAAATTATTAGAAACAAGTAAGTTTTTAATGACAATTCTGCTCTAACATTACTGAAATACAGAAATCCCACCTCACGATCTTTCCTGATATTAGAATTCATTATAATCTGCATGTCTGTTTCATTGAACAAAACACTGATTCCCCAAGGTATCGCCTCTGATGTGTAAGAAGTCGAAACTTGCAGGGAAGCAAAGCATTCTCATAAAGGCATTATGTCTCCCTTTCAAATAAAACTTGAAACTTGTAAGTTTAATTTTCAAAAGCCCTCATCCCAAGAAAGTTTGCTTTTAAAAACTGCAAAAAGGAGGTAGAGCTTCTGTTCGTATTTTAAAGGCAAACATACGAAAGCATGTTGTGAAGCAATAGGAGCTGTAGCACGAAGTTATCATAAAGGTTTCAGAGGCAGCAAGCTACCTTGAAAGGATTTTCTCTCAGGAAAATGACTGAAAATAAGATTAATACTCTTGAGAAAGCAGAAAGCAAACAAATCTCATAAAGAATGAGATTCTGTTTTTCAAGAGAATGAATTAGCATAGGTAGAACAAGCAGTATCATCTCCTAAAACCTGACTTTATAAAGTTAAGAACTGGACAGCCTAATACCTACTGTCAAAGCTAAAAGAGCAGCGCTGTGGCAGCCACTTCTCTACAGATAGAAGATTTTAGGGAGAAGTATTTTTTCTAGGACCACTCAATCCACCAGGAGAAAAAACAGGAAGGGAAACTTATCAGGAAAGACTACTTCTTCCTTCAGAACAGTGTTTCTAAAGCCCTAAAAACAGGAACAGGCAGGCATCCAACACTGAACAAGCAAACAATCAAAAAAAAAAAAAAAGAAAGACGACATCACACCAAAAAAACCTAAAAACCAATAAGCTCATTGCTATAGAGTAAGGCCCTTTTTCAGGGAAAATAATTGTCAAATAACTGTTTATCAAAAAATGTAAATGTATTTTGCAAAATGAAGTTTAATATAATTTGATAACACATTAAAAACACAACTGCTCTTTTCTTCAAATACAACAGAGCAAGTTGCAAGAGGTATATAAGAGGTACAGAGTAAAAAAAAACTAATTGGGACAGATAATTATCAACATCAAACACAAAGTCAAGCTACAAAATAAGTCATACTTCTTAATCATATAAATGTACTTTCTAATTCTATTTTATTATATCTATTACAGAAAAGGGTGTGTAGCCAACTGACAGAACACTCTTCTTTATTAGTCAAGTGTACTGCAGTGAAATTGTCTTGACTTCAGATAGCATGGTATGCCTTCAAACTTGAGGCCTAACTGTATTTCATGACACTGGAGCATCCCAGCCCACCAGCTGAGAAGTGCTTGTCTACAGCAGTGTACTACAGCAACACTGATGTACACATGGAAATGAAGATTCAAGTTGACAGAGAGAGTCATCTTCACAAAGAAGTTCTTGGAACTTCCATTAGATCAGAAACTTTTGAATCCCATCACCTGGCCAAAGTTAAATGGGGTAGCTTCATCCTGGTGCTTGTCACAGTAAATATGGGGACATCATTTTAAGAAGTGATGTTTGTTTGCTCAAGAGAAAGCAGAGGTTTCTCAGGGCCTCCTTCTCCTCCCTTACATGCAAGCAAAATAACATTGTGTGAGTTCTAATCACTTTGGATTTGATGAACTCTGGTCTTGCAGGAAGATATTCCATGAAAAACACAATGTGGTAAAAATGCAGCAGACCAGCAAATGAACACAACACCCAAATTCAACTCTAGATACAGTTTAGACTGTATACAGTTTGGCAACACTTGAGAATGCAGGATATAGTTCCTCACGACAGAGTCACATGGATATTCCTTACCATGCCTTGGGTTGCAGCCATCACACCCAGGCTCAGCACTTCCCACTAGCCAGAGACCCACGCAGTTGTGTCCCACCTACACCGCCTACAGCTGAAGAATTCAGTGTGGGAAATTCTTCTCTAGACATAATGGAATTTTTTTTCCCCCATGAGAGTGGTCAAACCCCAGAACAAATCTCCAGAGAGGTCAGAGTCTTCATCCTTGGAGGTGTTCAAACTCCCCTGAATGCTCACTGGAGATCTTACCCATGCAGTCAACGTAGCCAAGTGAGCAAGTCACTCTACAGCAGACGCCTTATAAACGGTCCAAATGAGTGGATGACCTAATGAATGAACTGACGCACACTAGCCTCCACTGACTGTGTCGTCACTATCTAAATAGGAGTCCAGACAAGTGTGCCCAAAATTACAGATCTTACTGAACCTCCCCCCTTCCCAAGCTTTTCTTCTTGCATGAGCAAACCGACCTCTCCAGTTAAATACAAACATTAAAACTAGCTAACTCATTTCTGAATCACTGGTTACATCCGTGACAATATCTGCCACTTCAACATTACAGCATTTGAGAAGTAATAAAGCCTCTTCATGTATCAGACAAGAGAAATAATCCTACTGATGGATGATTTTTTAATTTACAATAATTAGATATATTCCCTGCAAATTTTCCATTCTTTTCTTTGTAAAATATATGAAGTGTAGTTGCAGTGCATGGTGGCACAAGGAATACAGATTCATTCATAGCGTGAAGTACACAAATATTGTACAGTCACTAGAAAGGCTGACACAAAACTTTACATCTCAGTTTCCATCTTGATGCAGCAACAGGTTACAAGATACTCTGAAAGTGGAGCATTTTATTACCCAAAATACCAGATGTTTCATGACAAGACAGTAGCATGCTCACAACATCCACAATAATCTACAACTTGTAGAAAACCCACACTTAAGGGGAGTAACACTTAAGGACCAACGCCTCTCTTACTTTAGAAAATATATTCTGTGTAAGCCAAAAATTTGAGTTTTTTGTAACAGTATTTCATGAATTATTTAATCATAAACACTATCAGACAACAGAAAAATAAGGAAAAAACCCCAAGATTCTGTGAGCCTTCTGTAAACATTGCCTCATCTTTCGACAAGGGAATTTGTCCCCAATATTTGATCTCCATTTCTACTAACTTTCATAGCTATGGAAATAATGCATATTCAGTCTAAATTCCTAACCTCTAACAACCAGATGCACGACTTTCAGGCATATTTAGCCACACCGTATTGCTCCTATGAACAACTGCTACAAAAGAATCTCCAAAAAAAAAAAAAAAAAAAAACCCAATGACTTTGTTGCTTATATACAATGAAGTCCCAGAGTCACATGTTAAAGAATAATTTCACACTCTCCATGAGCCATCTGGTTTAAAGCCAAGTATTTTTCTCCTCCACCCAGAAATCTTGTATAAACATAAGAATAGTACATTACTGTTCTTTCAAGAGAAACACACCTAGCAAAAATCAACAATTCCCTCTAAGGCAGCTTCATGAACACATGTTGTGAGGATAAATTTGTAGCCTGTCCATTTCTGATAGCAGTCAGAAAAAAAGCCTATTTCTGGACAGAAGGCTGAAAGAAATTTAAAAAAAAGGAAGATATTTTAGAATCTGGTTATGGGCTGCTATTGCCACACACTTAATTTTCAGTGCAGTGTTTCCCATGCATAGTGGTACGGCCTCTCGCAAACAACACTGAAGTTTTTTCATTACTTCCAGATTACCCCACTGCTCTTATGTCACAGGCCAGTTAGTAACTGCTCAGCTGTATATTAGCTTAACAGGCATTTTAAAGTCAAATAATGGCAGATTTGCCTCAGACAACTGATGTCTGATACCAGTGTTTAGATTATCCAAGTCTTTCAGACACTCGTCCCCTCTCTAATATTGCTTTTTATCTTCACAGTCATATACAGTAGGCTCCCATCCACCAACAGTTTTGTAATTCCTATTAATTTGACTAAATGAGTATCCTCAAAGCAGAAGAGAAAAAAAAAAAAAAAAAAAAGGACAGGTTTTGGTGTGGTTTTTTTTTTTTAATCATATCCGACCTTCAGAGGCACTGTTGTCAAAACAGGTAAAGCCAATTAAATTCATTTTTGAAAAAATATAAATTTCTAGGAAACACTATACTATCCAAACTAAAAGTATACTGAGTTCTGAATAATTATGCCAAAAAACTATCTGACAGTTTTCCTTTGCTAACCCTCCTGCCGTTTTCTCCTAAGTCAAAACATTCAAAAGGGTGTCTGTCACTACCAGTAAGGGAAAATCCGGATTGCCTCCCCCAGAACAAATTATTCACCCTTTCATCTGCCTGTCCTTACGCCATGTGTTGACTCCTATGCTAATACTTAGCTTGCTCCTCATTCCGTCACCCCCATGGGAGATCTGCAGGCTCTGCTTACACACCTGGAGCTTTCCCCCAAGCCACCCACTGGAGCGGGGCAGAAGAGCTGTAACCTTCAGTCTCAAGAGGGCTTTCTGGCTGCAGAGCTATCAGACTAGAAGTTTCACCAACTTTCTAGCAAAGGATAACTGAACCTCTAGACAAAACTGAGGCACCTCCAACCTTTCCCCTTTCCTGATGACTTTACTCTTCTCTTGCAATGACAGTTAAGAAAGTACATTCTATACATCTTCCCAATACCAGAGACAACTATTGTATCATCATCTTGCACATGCCTCCAAAATTTCTCATTCTGAATACTATTGGGCACCGTGCAGAAATTCTCATGCCAGCCATTTTACAGTTTCTGCCTGTTTTCCTCTACATCTTATATTTAGTTCATAGGCACCTTTTACCTCATAGTACTGCTTAAAATTCAAGATTTGCTTATTTCCTTCAACCACGACACTTAAGGGGTCAAAAGCATTTCCACCATGTTTCAGATTAAGCCAGTTTAGCCCAGTACTCTGCCTGTGACAAAGGCTAGCACCACGTTCTCCAGTGGAAGATGCAAGATCCTCATGATAGACTGGAGGCAATTTGCCTTAAATAAAATTTTCATCCTGTAATAAAGAGAGATAAGCTTAGACCCCAAGCAATAAAGTTCAAGGGCCTTAAAATATGTTTTAATAGTAATTCAAAATGAGGATAGTCTAGTCTTGAATATTAAAAGTTTTTGAAGGTAGGAAGAAGTTTAGAAAAAAGGTAAATTCTTCTAGTCCTAAATTTCTCTCTCTCAAATTCTCTTCCTACAGCCTCGCTCAGAGCAACAGGCAGGAAAGATCCTCCCAGCACACACTGCAAGGCAAGCAGAGGGCTTCTGTCCAAGTAATTACATGTTTCACAGCAAGGTGCATCACTGAGAACAAACTGCACAGGCAAAACACCTTCATGTCAACCAAAGGAACAAAGCTTGGAAAGTGCCTGATATACCAATCCTGCTGCAAAAATATTAATGAATAAATGAGATAAGAGTGGTAAGAGACAGTTTTCTCCTCTTGCAGGATTTGTTTAGTTTGGGTTTTTTTGTTTTAAAGACAAGTTACCCAAAGTTTTAGTCACCAACTCCAGCAAGTTATTTGCTGCCAGATTTGCTATTCCTCAACGACAGCAAGCACAGCTGAGAAGAATGCCCTCCTAGAAACTAATTATCAAAATTGTAATATTCAGATTACATTATCTCAATTATTTCATTAAAAATCAGGAGCGAAGATATGAGTTGCACTGCTGCAAAGCATATCATGAAACATCGGCAGCTGCAGCTGCATCCCGTGATCTCACTGAGTTTCAAGACAGCTGTTGTAAAGAAAAGGAAGACAAGGGACACAAATTTTTACCAGAAGTGCTCCCTGCTTCCATCAGTAGGTCTTTAAAATACCACTTCCAGGGAAAAGCAAACCAGTGAAATAAAGGGGACTGGGGATATCTCTCAGTCTAGAAACAAACCCAGAAATGTAGACCCAACATCTGACTAGAGACAGTGAAAAACTAGTAAGTTTTGAATATCATAATAGCCCATGCTCTTACTTACCTATTTTAATACAACGACTGGCTCCATAGCCATACCGTGTTACATTCCTCTGGACAACTAGGAGGACCTGACACTTGACTTCTGCACACTGATAAAGACAGCAATCTGGGGGAGGGGGACACGACACTATTTAGCCATTTTTCAGATCTGTGTAGATGAGGAAAAAGCGTACTTTGCATTTTTAATTCTGCACCAGTTATGATTTAATTACTTGATTTCTGTTTAAAGGAAATGGCCAAGAAAATTTTCTCTCTCTCTGCCTGATGCTGGCAAACCTATTCAAGAATGAGATATTTAAATTAAAATGTTAAAGTTTATCAGCCCTTCCCCCCTGCCCCACTGCCTTATCATTGCAGAGTGGTATAATTTTTCTCAAAGTCTACCACTTTAAAAGCTTAAGGAACAATCTCAGAAATGTTTATTTCGAAGTGTTGCATAATGCCATTATTAGCATTTTATTTCAAATCATGACTCATGGATACTCGTTCTGAAAAGCTATGAAATAAAAGCACTAGGAAGCATGCAGTGAGAGACCAGGGCAATAATGAAAACGAGAATGGAAATCAATAAAGAGAAAAAGAACTAGAGCAATGGGACCCAGACCATATCACAGACCATAATTCACTGGTGACTAACTTAGAGTGAATGCTAACGACTGAATGTTGGCAGGAACGCGTTTGATCAAAACCTACCTGACACAGCACAGAGCTCAAAAGGCAAATCAAGCAGGTCTCTCTGAAGCTACTGTAATTAGAGCTTAGCAGTGTGACCATTTTTTGTTCCCTTCTTAAAGAAAAAAAGGAAAAAAAGAAAAAAGAAAAAAAAAGAAAAAAAAGAAAAAACAGGGAAACGTCTGATGCCTAAAGCTACTACTCTCTGTAAGTGCTTAGTTATAACCTCACAATATATTCACAGAGCATCTACTTGTGCAAAATCCCACTGAAATGAAAACAAGTTCACTTGGTTGCGTTCCCTAAAGGCCAGGATCTGAGCAGGGCATTGCAGGCACGTGAATGGGAAGAGGTTAAGTGATTCCAGGACAGCACACATATTTAATAACATGAAGGCAGACGAGATAACATCAGATGTTTGAAAGAAACAATGAAAGGAAGTTGGCTGAAAGCCTCCCAGCCTTCCCTGCCGACAACAACCGCGCTCAAAGACAAGCCTAACAAAATAGGGCCAACAGGGGAATTACCAGAGTAGAACAAAAGCTGTAGAATCCAAACCGAAGGGAGAATAAAGACACTTTCAAACATGGACCACTACAGGTCCAGTTCCTCCAGGTGATGAGGAGCGCTACCAGGCAGCCCCGGGAAAGAGACTGGCATGTCACCTTGGCACCACAAAGCAGGAATACAAAGGCACAGGCAGCAAGGACAAAATCCCAAATTGTTAAGTTAATATGCTTCACTGCCCAGTGAACATGTCCTGTTCATCTCCTGTCTATGGCCAAGAAAAAGTAACCAACTGCTCTCCCTCTCGGGTGCGTGAGTGAGTGACAGTGTCTTTCCTTCCATCATGTTTAAACATGGGGGGAAGCCACAGCTTTCTCCTTTGAACAGGTTAGGACCCGTTTTAATCCAATGAGAACACACTGATAGGCCACAGTTTATGTTCAGGGTTTATTTTCTGTCCTCAGGTCTTTCATTTAAGTTCAAATAGAAGAAAAAACACTACCTTACCTTGACATAAACTCACCACTAAGTTCTTTGCAGGTAGTTTTACAAGTTTAGGAGACAGCTGAACTGTAGCTTTCTGCTTACGAATGGAGCGGTAAGCTGTAGGAAGAAAACGCAGTGTCTCCAGATGTCTTTTTACACCTCTGATGAGTTAACTCCAGTGAGGCACCCAGTCAATCCATCAGTGTCTGAAGTGACACCAAAGGCTTACTCAAACTAGTAGGAGTGGAAAACCTGCATTTTTTTCCTCCCCAAAACATTGCATAATCTAGACGCTAGCTTTTGTTTGTTTGTTGTTTTTTATAATATCCACTTGCTTTAAAGGGGATTTTTCTAACAGTAACAATTCAGTTTTGGAACAAAGAAATTGGACTAACCTTATCACATACAATTAACAAGTACCCTTCCCTCTCGGATCACCAGGAGGGGCTGAGCAATGGATCTTTAGATGCTCAGCACAGGCCTTTCTCATTTAAGTTGAGAGTAAATTCTCATCTTTTATCTGCAAAAGCTGCTTAAGAAGATTTCAGTACACAATGTGCTGGTAATTTATGTATCTAACCAAAAGCAACAGAACAGGATTCCTGATCTCCATCTCTCCCACTGTCACAGAAAAAAAATGGCACGGTGATTAGGAACATGCCAGAGGAGCAGAGCTGACACTCTTACATAGCTATTGCCTAGTGAATTGGGGGGGTGTCTGCTATTCTGGACATACAATTTCCTTTCCAAACTTCAGATAAAAATCAACTTTCAGTATTTTTATTATTTGCAAAGTGACAGTAGAGGACGAATACCTAGCTATCCTTCAGGTTTTATGCAGACGGCATAACAATGAAGGACTGAAGCATACAGAAATCAGAGTTTTCAGAGGGAGAGATTGAGCTTATTCCTTCCTCCAGCTCCCAGTTCTGCACTCTTTTACCAAGACTACTGAGTGAATTTGATGGGATGCCCCTTTTCCCCTTTCTAAATTTTTTCTCCCTTCTGGTGCAAAGGACTGGATAACACAATCCTGAACCAAAAGAAAAGACACACATGCTGTTCTGTAAAATCCAGTACAGTTGAGAAGTGTGAGAAGTAGAAGAGAGTTGTGGTGAATGAGGTTTGCTTAACTTTGTGCAAGTAAACCTGACAGGAACAAGAACCAGAGTTTCGAAGTGATTCACTCAGTCCCTAGCACAAGAGCGAGCACTGTTCCCAAGAAGCACAGAAATGATGACTGACCTTCTGAATAATTCACAGTATGTTCTTTGAACCAGCTTTTCCAAAAATTATAATTACTTAGAAGTGCTGAGTAGGAGTAAAGCAGACAGGCCAAGGCTTCTTACAACTTTCCAATGTTGGGAGATGCCTGAATTATATAGCACTACAGGAGGGATAAAAGATGAGGGAGACACAGAAGTCACTCATTGTTGTGCTCTATTCAACCACAAAGTTGTGGTGTCAAAGGAAGTTAGGAAGGAAGCACGATTCTATGTCTTTTGCCACACAGAAAACTAATGCATATACATGTCGGTAGGCTTGGAAGCAAAAACATTGGCTCAAGTATGCTGGTAATACTTTAGAGGGGAGAATCAACTTCAAACGCTGTGGCATAATTGCACCGTTATACATGTTGTCTGCTATAAGCATTCAAGCCATATGCAAAAGTACAGTAAAAACTCACAAGTCTAGACACATTCTGTAGTGAAATCAGCACATCTTGACCATTTAACCTCCTGTGGTCAACAAAAAACTTGACCCAACAGATGTTTGTTAAACTCCGCTTTGCAGTGTGCCAAATGTGGCCAGGGCAGAATGCCAGAAACAGCCTTTTTAGAAGCTTATTGGACAACCTGGAACTCAGGACTTTTGATAGCAGTTGAGCTAAAAACTAATTAAAAGGAAGGCACACAGCAATGCTGCAACTGAATGCATATGAATTGTGCCACTGAACAGTCTTTGTTCTTTATCACTGCAGCACTTAATTATTTTGAGAGCTTGCTGATATGCATGATTATTGAACATGAATCCGGTCTCAGCGGTTTGTATTTTGTCAGAAAGATCTTTTTAGCCTGGAAACTGAGAAGTGATAATTTATTCTCTACATCAAGGAATTAAGAGGAGTTAGTCAATTCAGCCATCTAGACTGAAGAGTTGAGAGACCTGAATGAGGCAGCGTGGAAGTTCTTTAGAAGAAGAGTCTGAAAGTTGTCCAGCATTGTCCAAAGAAACCTCCTTCCCAAAGGAGGGCAGCAGGTCTCTATATTCAGAGGAGCATAGACTCCTCAGGAGAAGGGAAAAAAAATAAGGTTAGAATCAACAGGGAAACGTCTGATGCAGGATGGGAAGGATTAGTCATACAAAGTCACAGATTTGCCAGAATTATTTGAAAGATGATAAAATGAAGCAATCTATTTGCTTTTTATTCTTGCTTCCTGGATAAAGGAATGCTGTAGATCTTATCTAGACAACAGTTAAGCAACTGAGCTACTGCCACAAAGGGGAAAAAAAAAAAAAAAAGACAAAAACATGAGGGTAAGTGTTAAAGAAGAAATAGCAGGCCTCCGGAAAGGTAGCTGCAAAATTCTGGAAGGCTGCACCTGCAAATTAAACATAAATGCAGTATTTCCATACTTGTTATGACAGAGAGAACAGGAACATGACATTATAATCTTATGATTTTGAAGACTGATATTGAAATTCAAGGCTGGGATGCACCAGCACACAGAGTGGATAAGAAAACCATACTGGAAAAATCAGCCAGCGTGGGAGCTGCAGTAACAGAAACAGGGTGAAATTCAGCATCCCACACTTCAGGCCACAATTCACAAGAATTTCTGTGAGATTTTCGTTCTCCTTGGCTGCTCTGAGCTCAGATGTGCTGCCTCAGCACACCCCAGGCACTGTGCTAACATGAAAGGCAACATGAGAAGGAGGGTGCATTAATTCCAGCTGCAAAACATACAGAGAAAGGCTGTTAGGATAATCAGAGAAGGAGAGAGATCACTGCCTGAGGGATGGCTCAGAGCTTGGATTGTTTCATATAGCAGACACCATCCTCTATTAAATCCTTCAGGAAGAGAAAGCTGTTATTTCAACTGAAGAGCTGAGCTGATAGAACAGCAAGTGGGTATAAAACAAATTGCAAATGCATTCAGTTAGGAAACAGAAGTCTCGCAACTATTAGAGTAAAGAAAAAGTGGAGATACCTACTAACTGAAGTTTTACCTGCTTATAAAAGAGACAACAGGTCTCTTTTTTGGACATGAGACTGCCTCAACCCAGGAGGTCCCTTCCCATTTGGTGTAAAACTACGATACACAGTAACTTGTCCGTGTGTTGAAAAGATTCATCAGCTTTGCAATAATTTTGCAAGATAAGCTTTCCATCCCATAGCAAAGCAATAATTTCATTCAGCCATGATATATGCCAGGGTGCTTACTAGGTGTACGTGAAGCATGGTAGCTTTGTTAGCCTAGCTTACTACACGTTCTGTCAAAAGCAAAGCATTTATTTAAACAGGTATCACTAAAGGCACAACTACAGTAGCAGAGCTGTTTGGCAGTAGTGGTGCTATTCTCTGGTAACTATTTTGTGATTCAGAAAGAATCTTCTGAACTGCCAGGTGGATAAAATACCTGTTTTAACACAAGAACAATTGAGGAGAAACCTACAGATACCCTATCTATGCCACCTTTCAGAAAAAGCCCTTATTTTGGTTTACTAAGTTATATGCACACAATTTGCAAACACACACATGAAACTGCTTATAAGCTACTGCATCAGAAACAGTGTCCCTAACTCAGCCTATCTCAAAGCATCCACAAGTTTATGACTCCTCTTAAAAAAAAAAAAAAATTCTCCTGCATTAAATGCCATCCCCTTTTTAAAACGGTATTAGTTTAGTCCATTCTGATCTTTCTCACTCTTCTGCACTGATTGCACAAATGTATTTACTTGCTATAGAAAAAAAATTAAATTATTTCAATGTTTTATTGGGCTTAAAATTAACAAGCAACTTACATTTTTATACAGTTTTACAATTTTGATAGTACCCTGAGTTCTATTTTTTTTACTTTTTTTTACAACCATATGAATGGTTGTAAATAGGAAATATTACCTGACACCTGCCTTAAACACACAAATGCACGTACTGTCCAAGGATGGGTTCACTCCATTGACAAAACGATACTCACTCTGAATCCTTCACTCTCATTATTGAAAGAAAAGGTTAGAGGCTACATATCTTCTTCTAATATTATTATGCAATTCTGTCCATTTTCCAGGCTCTCCAGCATTATAGATTGAAATGGATTTGCATCGCTGACCATCTGTATTGCTCAGAGCTTCAATGTCTCACACCTCTTTACACAATCTCTAAGCCTACATATCACTCCAGATATTATAATCAGTACGCATTACCCCATTTATCTTATTAGCACTGAGGCAGTGAGATTCTGATCACTGACAGGAAGAAGCTGTTCCACTCTAACCACATCACTATTAAAAATAAAATGGGCCAACTTCTTTTTCTCCCCAAAGAGTGGCTTATGACAGCCGTGCCAGTTGCTCTGCAGTCTCACTAAAGTTAGAGTGAGAAAAAGGTAAGAGCTATCTGCACATCTGTGCAGTGCAGGGAGGTAATTTTGTTTTCCTTTTGTTTTTTTTTTTAACCACACAATCAGGATAGCTGTTTTCCTGTTGGAACTAATTATTTTTCCACTGTAGGAAAAAAATACAAATTCAATCAAATTAGGAAAATAAATTATCCTTCACACTGAGAACACATATGCTATGTCTCAATCCAGAGCAAGTTTCTGCAGCCAAGGTATAAATCCATCCTCAAATACAAAAACAAATCAGATACTTAAGTCTTATGCCTGTAAGACTTAAAGAGCAGAAATAGAAAAGTAGAAATTCAGTGTATGATATTCAATAGGGCACACTCTGAGCTAGCCCTAAGGAATCAGATCAATTCTGAAAGCTCAGTATTAATAAAAAATAAAACCTCTGCTGTTAATAGAAGCCATAGGAACATTTTTGCTTCCTTATCACAAGGTTTAGGAGTTTCATTTTACATGAAGTAGCTACCAAACTGAGCCAAAGCAGAAATACAGATCTGCAGGGTTTGGGGTGTTGGGTTTGTTGGTCTGGTTTGGTTTGGAGGGGGAGTGGGTGTTGTTCATTTTTAAAGAAATTATATGGCAATTTACAATTTTTACAAGAACAAACAGGAAAAGATGTTTCTGAAAAAGTAGCAGTGTTAAATGACTTTTATTCAGTATTTTACGCTCAATGTGTAACCTCTTTAAAACAGATTAGATCATAACATGCTATGGGGAATTCATTCCACTCCCCTCATATCAGTATCTGTAGGTTTTTTCCCTGCCTCTACCATGCATTCACACACTCTCTCTCTCCCTCCTTTTATATATAACCATACACATGTGTACTTTTCACATCCCATAGGGAATTTGGCAGAACCACAGCGTGCAGGGAAGCGGGGATGCACCACCAGCCGCAGGACCACTGTGCCTCGGTCACACAGCGCGTGGTCGTGGTCTCACTTCAGGTATACGAGTCGATGATAGTTTCCCCTTTCCCAGTACATGAATACATTCAGAATTACAACACACAACCTTACGGGACCAAAGAGATACTGATCAATTTATTGAATCCCAGAACAAGTAAAAGACACTGTGGAGGATATGGGTATTTCAGTTCTGTGAACACGAATCCCACGTAAAAGGGGGCTCACTACAATGATCGCAGATCGATCAGCGAGAATTAAATGCAATGCCTGTCTGGAGGGACATCAACCAGTGGGTTGGTCTCACAGCCTGATTACTTAAAGGCACCCGTGTCCCTCTTGGCTGCTTCCATGCTCACCCCAGCACTCTGGGGCACCTCCAGCCCCCCATCCTGGCCTCCAGCAGATGCTCAGAAGCAGCATAGGAAATTACACATAGGGTTCGATGCTTCCAAGCATTTATAGCTTTGTTATTCCTAATCTAAGTTTCTATAAACATGTCAAAGTAATTGAGGACCAAGGCTATTAAAAACATTTCAAGTTTATAAATTAAGGAGTGCCCAGTTAGGCAGGAACACCCAAACAGGTGCCTGGATAAAACTTAACCCCTGATTAGCCCCTTTAGAAAACTGCTTAGGATAAAAAAACCTCATTAATCAGGTTAGATTTTTTTTTTTCCAAGGAAGATAAATCTTTAAACTTTCCATTTTTGTTCTGTCAGATGTAATTTTCAGATTGCTATTTTTTCAAGATCCTAGAAAAGAGAAATCACAGTCCATTTGGTTGCCTGTACACTTGACAATCAACAGTTGCCACACATACACATGCTACTAATCAACAGAGAGGATGCTACCCAAAGGCCCTCTCCAAGCATTAAAGACCTCACTCAACTGTACAAGCAGCAGACTATTGCACAGCCAACTGTTAAAACAAAATACAGTATGTCAGCCTATTTCATAACAAGGTTCTATTGAAGTGATACATAAAAAAGAAGAAAAAAAATTGAAGAGAGTATTTGATATAAAAATGGAAATACTACTCCTATTCTACCTGTCATTCTGCCCCCATTAATCCCTACCTCAGCACTAGAAAGTATAAGCACAACAACCTCTTGCAAATCAGTTCAGGTCTATCTGCGGGATTAGATTCAGTGGATGGCTCAGGGTGTCACAATATTTTCCAAGGGCACTTTATTTGCTGTCTGAAGATGCTCTTGAAAATGACTTCTCAGTCATTAATTATGCATTCTATTTCTTATAATCAGTTCTTTTAATTAGTATCCCAGCCAGCTTTGCTGAGAATCCCACACTTTTAGTAATTAGGGGCACTTTGTTGCCCCTAATTAACTTCAGACATAGCAAGATTCTATTACTTTGTTACTTCAGCTGTTTTCATGTTTGCATTGCATATTCTGTCCTGGCTCAGAAAGGAGACTGCCCCGTTGTACTACTTATCTCCTTTAGGTTCCATCTCTCTTTCTTGACTCTGTGTTAGTTGCTGTATTTTACATGTCTCTGAAGTCACGTCTACACTGGCAAGCAGCGTGACAGCAGAAAAGAGCATCTGTACAATGAAGCAGTTCATGCTGATGACATAACACCCACCCTAAATGCATTTCAGGAGGCTTTACCTCAGTCCAGTTGCACAGACTTAATGTGCTCCCAGAATGTAACTTGTAGTTTAGCTTTGCCCACACACAGTCACATTCATGTGGTCCAAACCAGAACTCTGCAAGTGGGACAAGAAAGGTGACTTTAAAGCACACTCCTGATCCGAGCTAAAATGGTGATGCAGATGATGATGTTGTCACTGATTAAGTGTGTTACCTTTGGGGAAGGTCTTACTTTTTAAAAGTCTCAATCATCTCAGCAGATCATACTTAGAATCACAGAATCACTAAGGTTGGAAAAGACCTCTAAGGTCATCGACTCCAACCGTCAACCCAACACCCCCATGCCCACTAAACCATGTCCCTAAGCACCTCATCTACACGCCTTTTAAATACCTCCAGGGATGGTGACTCCACCACTTCCCTGGGCAGCCTGTTCCAAGGCCTGACCACTCTTTCAGTAAAGAAATTT
>VZTQ01014349.1:23527-76972 GCA_013400755.1 Pelecanoides urinatrix
ACCTGCCTTCCATGAACCCGTGCTGGCTGGGCCTGATCCCCTGGTTGTCCCATACATGGCTCGTGAGCGCGAGCAGCTTCTGGGCAGTAGCCATGACCACTGCACATCAGCCCAACACCATCAGGCGTGGATTAGCAAAATACAGCCATCAGGTTTAGAAATAGGCTTCTATAATGCAGGAAGAACTCTGCCAGCCTATACAGCCTCCTTCCCTTGTGTGCTGCTCTGTGTAATTAAGTGCCCTTGTAACAGATACAGCTTCTAATACAGCAAGAGGGTCATGTATGGAGGCTTTAGCAAGTGTACCAATTCTATCACATCTATGTGACCTCTTGAAGCCTACTCCAGACTGAGTTCTGACTACAACTGTAGTTAGCAAATTAATATGTTACTAATATATTAGAGTTTAAATACCCAGAACACACAAAACAGCTAGTGATTGAGTGAAAATATGACTAATTTTGTTGCCATTTTAAATAAATAATACTTCTCATTCTTACATGATGCTTTTCATCTACAGAGAGCAAGTTGTATTAAAGTAGCAGAAAGACTGTTGTAATCCAGTTGCTAATGCATGAATGAAGAATGAAGCCACGGGGAAATGATTAGTGACCTGCTACACTGCTTAGACACACACAAGTCTATGGGGCTGGATGGGATCTACCCAAGGGTACTGAGGGAGCTGGCAGAAGTGCTCACCAAGCCACTTTCCATCATTTATCAGCAGTCCTGGCTAACCGGGGAGGTCCCAGTTGACTGGAGGTTAGCAAATGTGATGCCCATCCACAAGAAGAGCCAGCAGGAGGATCTGAGGAACTACAGGCCTGTCAGTCTGACCTCGGCCAGGGAAGGTTTGGAGCAGATCATCTTGAGTGCCATCACACGGCACGTACAGGACAACCAGGTGATCAGGCCCAGTCAGCATGGGTTTATGAAAGGCAGGTCCTGCTTGAGCAACTTGGTCTCTTTCTATGACAAGGTGACCCGCTTAGTGGATGAGGGAAAGGCTGTGGATGTTGTCTACCTAAAATTCAGTAAAGCCTTTTCCCTGTTTCCCACAGCATTCTCCTAGAGAAGCTGGCGGCTCATGGCTTGGACTGGACGGGCGTACTCTTTGCTGGGTAAAAGAGTGGCTGGATGGCTGGGCCCAAAGAGTTGTCATGAACAGAGTTAAATCCACTTGGCGGCCGGTCACAAGCGGTGTTCCCCAGGGCTCAGTACTGGGGCCAGTCTTGTTCAATAACTTTATCAATGATCGGGACGAGGGGATCGAGTGCTCCCTCAGTAAGGTTGCAGACGACACCAAGCTGGGCAGGAGTGTTGATCTGCTGGAGGGTAGGAAGGCTCTGCAGAGGGACCTGGACAGGCGGGATCGATGGGCCGAGGCCAACTGCATGAGGTTCAACAAGGCAGAGAAGGGCAGCAAATCTGGTGAAGGGCCTGGAGCACAAATCTTATGAGGAGCGGCTGAGGGAACTGGGGTTGATTAGTCTGGAGAAGAGGAGGCTGAGGGGAGACCTTATTCCTCTCTACAACTAGCTGTGAAGGAGGTTCTCTCTTCCCAGGTAACAAGTGATAGGATGAGAGGAAATGCCCTCAAGTTGTGCCAGGGGAGGTTTAGATTGGATATTAGGAAAAATTTCTTCACCGAAAGGATTATCAAGCATTGGAACAGGCTACCTAGGGAAGTGGTGCTGGAGGTATTTAAAAGACATGTAGATGTGGTGCTTAGGGACATGGTTTAGTGGTGGACTTGGCAACGCTAAGTTAACAGTTGGACTTGATGATCTTAAAGGTTTTTTCTAACCCAAATGATCCTATGATTCTACCATTCTATCTCTGAGGAAGAGCCAAGCAAGGACCACTGATAATTCCCAGCCCTGTTCACAGCATACCACTGTCCTTCCTTGTGATTTAGAAAATAAAGCGGTCTTGAAAAGCAAGTACTACTCCTAAAATTCCCCACCCCAGCCTGTGGAAGGTGGAGGCAAATAAGGGACAAACAAACCTTCATCTCACTGTAACAGCAGTCCCGTAAGGTACTAGCCATTCTACAGACAGGGTGCCCGAGTGAGAGCCACACACAAAAATACTCATGTACACTGATACTAGCGGGTGACTGATCTGCAGATCGAGCAGATCACCTTTAAATTACATGGTTAAGAATTACATTCTTAATTTATTTTCTTTTCAGTAACACATGAGCAAAATATATCTGTATATCCACAGGCTGCCAGATCTCATAATTCTCAGATTACCTGTATATGATGTTTATTTTTTTATGTTCCAATTGTAAAACAGAAGGCTTATATACACAAAAAATAGCTAGTGTCATGGTTTAACCTGGCAGGCAGCCAAACCCCACGCAGTCGATCACTCACTCCCCCCCACCTCCTCAGTGGGACGGGGAGAGAATTGGAAGGGTAAGCGTGAGAAAAACTCGTGAGTTGAAATAAAGACAGTTTAATAGAACAGAAAAGGGAAAATAATAATGATAATGATAGAATAGACAACATGAGAGATGCACAATGCAATTGCTCACCACCCGTGCTGACCTATAACCAAGTAGCGATGGGTACTTCCTGGAATACGCCTACCATTCATATACTGAGCATGACATCACATGGTATGGAACACCCCATTGGCCAGCTGGGCTAGCTGTCCTGGACGTGATCCCTCCCAGTCTAGCTTGGTAGCAGAAGATAGTTGTCCTTGACAAGGTACTTAGCAACAACTGAAAACATCAGTGTGTTATCAACATTCTTCTCATATTAAATCCAAAACACAGCACTAGGAAGAAATTTAACTCTATCCCAGCCAAAACCAGGACAGCTAGTAATTTTCTAACATTTATTATCATGGAAAAAGGTCTGGAAGCATCAAGTAAGGATACCTAAAAACTTGGATGGCAGAGAAAAATAACTTTAAAAGTTGGCTTTGAAAACCTCAAGTGATGTTTTTAAAGTAATTTAATTTGGAGCCAAAACATTCTGAAAAGAACCTAAAACCATATAAATGAGATTGGTAGAATTTGTTTCACAGAATATTTAAGCTAAAATGCTTCTAATTACTTCATAGCCATGTACTAGCACGCTCAGAACCTCCACCATTTGTAGCATATATGTGGTTACGAGAATGATACTGCATTTGGTGTTAAGTCACCACAAGCTGAATCTAAATATCCATTCAGGCAAATATTCCAACTCTGCAAGTTGAAGATCACTAGAAACAAAAATTTCTAATGGAGTTCATTAACTTCCATCTCCATATAATATCGCTATTTGTTGCTCTTCAATCCCCACCGGTAAGAGACTGAAAAATCCTCTCCCTTTTAAATGACACTGTAGGAAGGAAGAGGGAGTCAGAGGGGAACTGATTGCTAAGATGATTTAATATCAGATCTATACCAAAAACCACTTCTTTATTTTTATTTCTTTTCTTTGATTATGCTCCATCCATAAGGAGATAAAAAAAAAAAAATTTAAAATGGTCAATATTAATATTTTAACACTAATGCATATTTGATGTATCAAACAGTTGGAATGGTGAAACATTCGTAGAACACTTTTGAACGAGAAACAGACACCAGTACCTTGCTACAAGGCCTCAGAATACATAATTTAGAAATAAAGGAAGGAATGTATGAGCAAATAGGCACAAACTGGGGACACTCCCCAGCAAAAGCCAGCAAGATAAATATTCAGCGCAGACTGCCTGGAGGTGGAGATTTTTTTTTTGTTTTTAAAGAAAACTCATGAATTAACCATAAGAAAAACCTAAACACATAAAACAACTGCAACCTTCTGCACAAAAAAATATGGGACCATGAAAACACTGTTTTCCCCAATGTACTATATACTACCACTCTGATTTCCATCTTCTCCAACTTCTGAGCACCAAGTTTCTCACCAACTCCTTGCCCTTGCTATTCTGTATTGCACCGACATGGATATTGACACTATTCACTTTTTCCCAGCTTAATCCTTATCTCTTTTTCCTAGCCCAGTATCTTTCTTGCAAAGTCTTATACCCAAGATATTCCTTCTTCATTTCTGTTTCATACTGAAAAGCATCACTCTCACAACCAGTGGATTTCTCTGTTACAAATTTATTCCTCTTAACTTTGTCATTGTCCTTGCTGAGCAGTTCCTCTACTCCAAAATTAATTAAGTTCCACATACTTTCTCAATACCTTCAACTCAGTCCATGAAACTCTCCATCACTGATTTCCATTTCTCCCCTAATCTTTGTAGACGTACATCATCTCTTTGGAGATCTCATTTATACACTACCTGAGCTTTGCCCTTTCTTCCATGTCCTTGTCTGTGGCCCAAACAAGTCTACTTGAAGTATTACCCCCAAGATTTTTTTTGTGTGTCTATACTATCACTCAAGAGTATCCCTCCAGCAGTTTCATTAAACAGAAGCTGCCGATCTCTATTTCCAAAACCCCACAGCCAAGACAATTGAACACAAATGAATAATTAATGCATGAGAGGAAAATGGAAACAGAGCTGGAGAAAGATTCTTGTACGATCACCTTCTCTCCTTCTCATTTTTCCTCACCAGGTCATGTAGCTAAAGAAGTACTCTCTGTAGCTCTGTTCATTCTTCACAATGCTGTTAATTAATGCTTTTCTCCTTTCTGACAGGAAAAACACTCAAGAACATTCTTAAACTTATGCATACAAGTAATCACCCTTGAAGAGAAGCATATGCTTTATCTCCTCGCTGCAAAATAAATAAGAACCTGAAATAAATTCTTCTGGGCGAGTACCATCAACTTCTAGAGAATTTTAAACAAAAAATGAAAAGCCTTCAATGCTTACGGCTGTGAAAATAACCTTCAAAACACAAACCTAAGCTGATGCAGCCTGGTACCCACATACAAACACTCTGCCTCTCCTGCTGCTTGGAGTTTCCCCCACACAGCAACAAGCTGAAAACTGCCTTTTCACAGCTGCTATTTTGAAACCTGTGGGAATCGGCTGCAACACACAAGAACTGGGCTGCTTTCAATTCGGTGCCAGCACTTCTAGGCAGAAGCAAGCATTGGAGATACGCACTAGGCAAAGGGAACAGGAGTTCAGCAGATGCTGTTCCTCTCCCTGCCTCCCCTCCTGAATAGCAATAGCTAGAAATCAAGAAGTTTGAGTACCAGATCTGGTGCATGCCACAGCCATCAGCAGGCAGCAAGAGGAGTAAGTTAGAAAGAAATACAGGAGGCATCTTTGCAGCCACTGTGCCAAAAGAACTGTAAGAAAAGAGATTTAAAAATCAAAAAGTTTAAAAACCTCAGAGGCTGGCACCCAGTTCAGACAGAGTAATATACTAACTGGGGCTCAGAACAACTAAACATAGGACCAGAGTCAAGGCACAAAGATTAGCACCCCAACACACATCCCTCAATCAGCAGAGGAGAGCTAAGCACTTTCCTAGAAGAAGACACGTCATTCCATCTTCCCCCACAGATACCTCTTGGGTTGATAAATGGGAAGCAAGTTTTGTCCCCGAGCTATTAGCTTTCCAGTTCTAGCAAGCATATGAATAAAAGGGAAGCAGCAGGAGAGAGGGATGTATTAAGCTAGCAAAGTAGGAGACATCTACACACAACGAAGAAACACGGATAACAGGAAACTTGAACGCAGATACAGAGGTACATTAAAAAAGCAAAACAATATATACCAAAAGCAACTTCATGATGATATCAACCAATATTAAAAAGAAATGGTACAAAGCCAGAAAGAGAAAAACCAAGTCCAATAAGCACTATGCAAATGGAGAGGCGATTGGTTAGCGGTGTCCCCAAACATGAACTGGTGACAATGGGTGTGCATGGAAGAAGAAGAGGGGAAATGGTAAATCTGCTTTTATAGAAATACATCATTCAGTGAATAGTCAACTAGCAACTGACATGTATTTTCTGGCAATATTCTACAGTTAAAGACAGTACATGGTAATTAATATTTTGATATACTGACCCCCTCCAGATATAGGAAAAGGAGGGGAAAAGAGTATTTTCACCAGCTTTGTTCTTCCACGGCAGCAATGAGTATGTTTCTCAGATGATGCCAGAGAAAGTTATAAGGACAAGATGAGCTGATTTGGTATTTCTGCTTCTCTGTCACCAATTACCAATGGTTCAGATACACAAAATATAACACGAGAATAACAACTGCCTGCAACGAGTGAGAAATGCAAGGCAGCCCAGCTAGCCAATTTCCCCGTACTGCTCCTGCAGAGATGGTGACAGTCAACTGATTCTTCAAACTCCCTTCCTGTCAGCTCCCCTGTAGAAAAAACTAATAAGTAGTCTTCCTCAAGCACTTTAAATGGGGTATTTGCCAACAGAGTTAACACACTTGTCAAACTGCGTGGGTGACAGAAAGAAATAAACAACCTGAGGTCACTCATTCAGAAAAAAAGAATTAAACTGTCCCCTTAAAAAATAATCAAATTTCAAAGGCAAGTATGGGTAAAACAGGCAGGGAAAACAAAACAAGCAAGCAAAAGAAGAGACTGATGAATTTTTCAGCATAGTAAAACCAGACTGTTCCTATACGTCCAGTTCACTACACAGCTGTTTACCAAAGCCTAGTTTTCCCAGCACACTGCCTAGCTTTTGGCCAAGCCACACCGATCAACGCTGAGATGGCAGGGCAGCAGATCAGTTTAAGATTAAAACAAAACTCTGATGGACCATCATTTCTGAAGTGGCATTGGTAACTCGAAGGCTCTGTTTCTCTCATCACCCTTCAGTATTTCTTCAGACATAGTTGACTCAATTGCCCATCGTGAGCAACTTTGCTACTGCAGGCAAGAACAACTTCTTCCCCAAAGAGCAAGTTCTGACTGCGGTAAAAAGATCTGCTTGCCAATAATCTTATCTCAACATGTATAGAGCTGTGTAGGCCACCATCTTAATCGGCTTTGACAGGATTTACCAAAATACTCTATCCTAACTTGACTGAAACAAAATACACACGGCTTAGAGCATCATGACAACGTGTTATCAAGGTGTTCGTGATGGAGAAAAACAAAGGGGCAAATAAACTTGATTTAAGATGACTTTCTGAAACACTTCACAAAAAAATTAAAATTCGTAGGGGAAATGTGGAAGAGAGAAATGGAAGACGTCTTCCTAGAAAGCCCTTTAGCAGAATTTTGATCAGATGGCCAAGTTTTATAGCTAAGCTCTTCCTCCAAAATGTGTCTAGAGTTTCTGGCAATAATGGCTTTGGATGTACTCTTTGGATGTACACATGAAAATAAATTACTGAACAGTACACTCCTACTTTTGAGTATTAACTAGAAGTCAAAGTTTTTGATATAGTCATAATTGAGCAGGTGGAGAGAAGAGAAGAAATGGAAGGAAAACAGGTCAGCATGTATTCAGGAAGAAAACTCATTTAGTTATGACTTCTAAACAGCCAGCTCAATCACTTCTGCTACTTAATCACCTATAAAAGCAAGACTTGAATTATCAGCTTTGATGTACTAAGCCTTTCGTGCATTAGGAAATCTTGTTTAGCACAGGAGTGTTACTTCTCTCCCAATCTTGGGTTTCTACTGTGTGACCACTTGATTACTAGAGTAAATTTTAAAACACTGAGGAAGAAAAACACTGGAAGAACATCTTTTTTGTTAGTTAACTGTAGCACTTCACGGTCCCTTCCTTCCCCAGGAACTTCATCTCCCAGATACAGAACCCACCTTCGGCACACACTCCCTGAGTAAAACCGAGTATGTACATACAAGTGTACAACTGATTAGTATAAATCACACTTACCAGGGTCATCATCTAATCACTGACTCTACGTAAGTTCACATACACCACTTTCCTTTGATGGAAGACAGCCACACTGGGAATGCATTTCCTTCCAGCACCTAAGTCCCATTCTGAGGACAAATGCAATCTGCTGGTTTGCGATTCAGTTTGGCTGGGGTGAGAGAAAAGAAGGAAGAGGAATGGGATTAGGTAACTACTCTCTTCTTCTCTTTTGCTGGATAAGAAAGGGAGAGGAGTAGAGAGGCAGAAGAAGGAAGAAGAAAGATGCTGAAATACGTTCCAGAGGACTCATTAAAAAAGTGGAAACGGCAAAAAAGTGACGAAGTCTCTTTAAATCAGGGACAGACAGGCTTTGCTTGATAAAGGCATGACATGTTATGCATTGTTAGGCATTGATACATTAGTAACCAAAGTAAGACAGGATGTAATAGTAGGTCACCAACTAACTGAACAGTTAAAAAAGAGTATTTCTACCACATATCCTACAGGTTAAAAAAAGAAATGCAGCCAGATTATAAAAGTATGTGATTCAGCAAAGTCTGGGCTAAATTACATTGAATTTGGCATTAAAAACAAGTTAGCAGAGTTGATGGACTCTGGTGAATTATGGTAGTTCTTTTTTTTTTCTTAGTTTGATTTCTTTTTTTTTTTAATTAAACATATCTCTCACAATAGAACTGAGCTAATTTTACTTAGTGAGAGAAAGAAGGATGAGAAAGGACAACAGAGGAGTGAAACACTGCCTGCATTTAAAATTCTTTACGTTAATTAGTATAACTCAGTCTATTAAGTATGATGGTTTCAAGATACTGTATAGTACATTTTAATCTTATACTGAGGCAAGAACGTAAGAAGCCAGCCATATTGTAAACCATTTCCTTACTGATATTACAATGCAGTTGAGAATATTTGATATGTGAATTCCATCTCATTCCCTTACTGGATAATATGTTCCACATTAAAAAAGAAGCAAACTGCATTCTGCAGTATTTGCTCAGCAATACACCAAATGAACTGGCAGAAGGAACAAATTACTTCTGCTCTCAAGCAGGGTGGATACTATTCTTAGGTTATCAGAAAGACTGCTGGTGCAAAAGGATTACGAAGAGTGCACAACCAGAGACAGGCAGACTGGGCTGGGAGCTGGAACCACAGAGCATCATAGGTTCTGGTTCGAAACCATACCTTGGATCACTTATCCACTGATGATGGACAGGGCGAGCGGTAGTTAACGGCTCCAGTTAGATAACACAGGTAGGAAATCTCAGTCCAGCTCGCAATGGACAGCCAGTCACATAACAGAAGTCAGATGTGAAGCAAAAGAGCAAAAGATTAAGGGACAGTCCACATCTGTACCCTACCTTGGCACTGAGAAAATTCATTCAGGAAATAAGACAGACTTTTGCTCTATGGAATAGGAGTGCAGCTATCGCACATCCAAAAGTGTCTTACTACAGGACACAGTGTTAAGACAGGTGGTTGCACTCTCATTCCTAAGGCTGACACAGGGCCACCATGCAGCACAGAGTGCAAAAATCAGAGCACAAAAGAGGGCTCCTTCCTACGGCTCTCAGTGATCCCAAACTATCAAAGCAGGTTTTCTGAACTCTCAAAACTCAGGACCAGTTCTGCTACCCTCATTCAGTAATTCATTGGGTAATATATCAAACTGTCAAATAAAAGGATGTTTATGTGCATTTCATTACTTCTACAGAGAAGTGCAACTCCTAGAAAGAATTTTTTTTGTGTTGTCTTATTTAAAAACACTAGTTCCTGACCAGCAAAAGATAAATCATCCTTGTTCTGCAGCTAAATTCCTAAACATGACAAAAATCTCTTTCTACATATAATAGCTAAACAAAAAGTCAGAGTTCACTTAAAAACAGTAATTAGCAAGAGTAACATTTAATTTTAGGTATCAAGTCAATTCTGTCAATCAGTCTGTTCGTTGCTTTTACGTTAAATCCACAACTGTGTTATTTCTGTATTTGCTGCACATCAGTAATCTCTTTCCATACATCTTGTTAATAAAAATAGTAGGTAGTTATTTTTAAAATACAGTTCTTATACTTAGTGACTGAGATCAGTAAGAACTTCTAAATGTCCAGTATCTTCTGCAGTTGATGGCCACAAGTTGTAACTTGGAAGTTGATTAGAAAAATTTCATCAAGAAGAAGACAATGCAGCACTGACGCAGGTCACACAGATGGGTTGCGGGATCTCATCTGTGGAGGCTTTTGAGCCTCCTGCTTGAACCTAGACTAATATCAACACTGCATCAGGCCAACTTTGGCTTTGTCCAGTGAGGGGTCACACTTAGATGACCTCCAGATGTCCCTTCAAAATATCATTTCTATGATGACTCTATTTTGGGGTGGCGAGTCCTCAGTGGGATGGTGAAGATTCTCGTTTTGCCAGATTTTCTTTGACTTCCTGCTTAAAAGATGCCTTTATAAAGACTTCACAGTTTAAATGCCGAACACTTAATAAAAACAAAATGTTCTTCCAGAAACAATCTTATTATTACTGCCACACTAACTTGTAAGAGAATTCACTAAGCACAAATTACTTATAGCAGGCATAATTCAGACACCCCAAAACATTTAGTACTGCATTTTACAAAACTCTAGAGATATGGAAGTACCAGGATCATAAAAAGCCCAGGGGAACTGAATTCTTTCCCCCTGGTAAGTGACGTGGAGGGGTTTTTTTTTGTTTCTTTTCTCGTTTGATTTGGGTTGGTTTGCTTTACAAAACTGAAAGTAAAAAAAACAAGAAGATATAAAAATCTTTTAGACAAAACATCTCAAGAATGGAGCTTTTAAGTGGTTATCTGAAAATGCAGCACCTTGTTTCAAAACTTTAAGTATTCTATCTATTCAATAGCTCAAAAGTAACAGAGAATAAGCACCGTTACGGCATAAATACCTACCACATACCTGCCAATTCTCAAGAGCTTGTCTCTGAGTACAAGATGCAGAGAATAATTTTGGTCAACCTTCACTAGGCGGCCATTCTCATCACAAACACGCATGTTAACTGTTTCTCTGTACAGAGAGACTGCACTTAATAATTAATGAAACAAAACAGTTTTCTCGTTCACCTCTGTATTATGGCTGAATTTGCTCGAGTTGGGCACAGATGGTCAGAATATGACTTGCAGGAGGCACCTCTGGGAGGTTTAACTCCATCCACCACACAACGCCGAGCAGAACCATCTCTTCCACCGCAAAAGGGCCCCACCGCCCTTACGCCCGCACTCTGCGCTCCGATCTCCTTCGCAGGGCGACTTCAAGTGCAGCTCTAAGAACTTGGAAGACTTTACCCGGTTGACTGACGGATTTCCAGGTAACCGCGCTGTTTTGGAGAAGCCGCGCTGCTCTGCAACACCCTGCTCCCCCCGCCGCGCCCCAACCCNGCGCGATGCACCTCGCGATGAACACGTAGAGCTGCAGCCGGAGCCGCTTCTCCTGCTCCTCTCGCTGCAGGCGCTCCTGCTCCTCCCGGCCCTCGCTCAGCACCGAGGGGCTGGGGCTGGCCGCCCGCGCCGCGCCGGCCTCCCTGCCCCGCGGGTCCCGGGGCGGCGGCGGTAGCGAGCGCGGGGAGCCGCCGCCCGCCGCCACCAGCACGTCCCGCCGCTCTTCTTCCAACACCTCATCGGACTCCTCCTCGCTGGAGGACGGGTCCAGCATTGCGCTCGGCGGGCGCGTCCCGCGGCCGGGCGCGGAGCGAGGCGGGGAGCGGCGCGCACCTTTCCGGACACGTCGAGTTTACACACGGACTGTTTCCGACCGGCAGCCGCCGAGGGGCGGGGAGGGGAGGCGGGGTTTGGGAAGGGGGTCGAGCCTGTGTTGCCGTGGGAATTGCTCCGAGAGGCTCCCGGCGGAGGCGGGGCCGGGGCCGGGGCTGGGCTAACACCTCTGCCCGCCCCGGTGGCTGGTCTGGGCGGGACCGCACCGCACCGCACCTGCCCCGGCCCGGCTCTCAGCGACGAAGGCAGCTGCTGGCCGGGAAAGCCCCCGGGCCCCGCTCAGCAGTGCTGCGCCGCTCGGACCCCGCCGGTCCCGGCTGCGCCCTGCCCCGCGTCCCGGGGCCAGCGTGGGAAACGCTCCCGCCGCTCGCTAGCCGGCTGCGACCCACGGGGAGAAGCCGTGCTGGGAGGGAAGAGCGCTGGGCTGTGCCCCCCTGCTCGGCTGGGCACGGAACGGCACGGCTCGGCTCGGCTCGGCTCGTCGCCGACCCCGAGCTCGCGAGCATCCTCTGCCGTGTAGCGTGGGGGAAAAACGAGAGGCATCTCAAATGGCCCCAGAAAAAGAAGCCACCGAAACCCTGCCTTTCTGAGATGGGGAGTGAGCTGATGCTGAAGTGTGCGTTGCTCTCGCAGGATACCTCTGTCGGGAGCCCGCTGCCACAAATAGGTAGTTCACATCTCTCTGAAACCGTTGTTCCAGGCTATCTGTGGATCCAGCCAGGTTCATATTAACAGTGGTTATCTTCACAGTTAAGGCTGTGAGAAACATATGAAAGCCTACCACTATCACTCTCTAAAATGAAATTAAAAAGNAGAAACCCGCCTTGTGTGGGAAAGCCCGCGCGCCTCTGCACCCCCCTGCCCCCCCCGCCGCGCCCCAACCCGCGCCCCGCGCCCGGCTCAACCTGTTGCGGCCCGGAGCGCGGCGGCGGCGCGGCACTTGCCGGCGGGCGGGCACGGGATGGCCCGGCGCGGGGCGANGGGGAGGCGGGGTTTGGGAAGGGGGTCGAGCCTGTGTTGCCGTGGGAATTGCTCCGAGAGGCTCCCGGCGGAGGCGGGGCCGGGGCCGGGGCTGGGCTAACACCTCTGCCCGCCCCGGTGGCTGGTCTGGGCGGGACCGCACCGCACCGCACCTGCCCCGGCCCGGCTCTCAGCGACGAAGGCAGCTGCTGGCCGGGAAAGCCCCCGGGCCCCGCTCAGCAGTGCTGCGCCGCTCGGACCCCGCCGGTCCCGGCTGCGCCCTGCCCCGCGTCCCGGGGCCAGCGTGGGAAACGCTCCCGCCGCTCGCTAGCCGGCTGCGACCCACGGGGAGAAGCCGTGCTGGGAGGGAAGAGCGCTGGGCTGTGCCCCCCTGCTCGGCTGGGCACGGAACGGCACGGCTCGGCTCGGCTCGGCTCGTCGCCGACCCCGAGCTCGCGAGCATCCTCTGCCGTGTAGCGTGGGGGAAAAACGAGAGGCATCTCAAATGGCCCCAGAAAAAGAAGCCACCGAAACCCTGCCTTTCTGAGATGGGGAGTGAGCTGATGCTGAAGTGTGCGTTGCTCTCGCAGGATACCTCTGTCGGGAGCCCGCTGCCACAAATAGGTAGTTCACATCTCTCTGAAACCGTTGTTCCAGGCTATCTGTGGATCCAGCCAGGTTCATATTAACAGTGGTTATCTTCACAGTTAAGGCTGTGAGAAACATATGAAAGCCTACCACTATCACTCTCTAAAATGAAATTAAAAAGGCATCACCATATGAAAGCTAAATTTCTGGAGTCTGATTAGGGTCCCATGGAAAGGTAGCCCTGGGGAGGGAAGGCACATCAGATTTCATGTGGATCAACGAGTCCTCTTGCTCTCTCCACACCCATGCACCGTGGTGCTGCTACCAGGGAGGACGCGGGAACTACTGAACCGGGAAGGATCAGGGGTCAGGAGGACAAAGGTTGGAGGGATGGACTGGCTCACTGAAAGGCAGTGTCCTTATATGCTGCTTTAAAACAATGGCAACTGAGGCTCTGCCCGCACAGCTCTAGGCTTCTGCTCGTTAGCTGTGGCAAGTTTTCAAAGCCCTGAATGGAAACTCAACAAACTCAGGCGGGCTACCCAGTTCTCACTGTATGAGCTGGGCTGGGTTTAGAGTGGTGAAAGGCTCTAGTCCATTACCCATATTTTGAAGTGCCCAGTCCTCCAGTAGGAGATTTAGGAAAGAATCGTTAAAGCCGGCAGTTTATCTCCTGAGTGAACCAGCTTTCAGGAGGTGAAATTACTCCTGCTGCGGGCAGCAGCTATTAGCTAGATGGCAGTGTTAAGCGTTAGGGAGTCTGGGTTCTGCCTCTGGATCTCTACTCGGGGAACGAGGTGGAGCACTGAGGGAGAGCCATGCTGACAAACACAGTGGCTCTCCTCGAAGTTTGGGTGCTAAGTGTAGCAGTCATATAAAAACAGGTGGGCTATTTATATAGTTGGCTTGTGTCCTTAACATTAACTGATAATAGTAGGCAAATTTTGTGAAATGCAGAAAGACAGTCAGGGAAAAGTATAAATGTCAACCTATTGAACATACCTGATCACATTTCCTTAGTGCGGGAACTGTGCAGACACAGTTTTCATGTCAGTGCTTGTGTTCCCAGTGTATCACTGCAAATAGTGCTAGTCTGTAGTAGATAAGAGTTCCATAAAAAATATGGAACTGGTTACTGTAAACTACTTTTTCACTAAAGGAATACAACATGCACTCAGATTTGTGGTTGCCTTTTGCAATAACTTGTTCTCATTCTAACACCAAATAAAGTAACACTATTAAAAACTTGCCACCAAAGATATGCAAAGCACCAGTTGGGGTATGAACTCTCTAAAACTTCAAAACAGTCAGGTCCCAAATGTTTTTAAATGTAATGGCTCAGTCCAGCAGTGTCATCTCACAGCTGCTGCTGCATTAAGGCCAGGATGATCATGTTACCATACAGAAGATTATACAACTCTTCTTTATAGAAAAGATTATGTTTGCTCCACTAGCTGCTTGCACCTTTTTGGAGGGAAGATTCTCTTATTTTCCTTCATGCTTCGTATCAGAATCACAGAGATGTTGAGATTGGCAGGGACCTTCTGAGATCATCTGGTCCAAGCCCCAGTGCAGCATCGCCACGAGCAGGTTGCCCAGGGCTGAGTCCAGTTGGGTTTTGAATATCTGGAAGGATAGAGACTCCGCAACCTGTCTGGGCAACCTGTGCCAATGTTTCACCACTCTCATAGTAAAAAAGCTTTTTCTTATGTTTAAACGAAATTAATTTCCTGTATTTAATTTTTGCCCATTACTTCCTGTCCTTCCCTGGGTACCACTGAGAAGAGTCTGGCTCTGTGTTCTTTACTTCCCTCCATCAGGTATTTATATACATCGATAAGATTTCCCTGAGCCTTCTCTTCTCCAGGTTGAACAATCCCAGCTCTCTCAGCCTCTCCACGTAGCTCACATGCTCCAAGTCATCAATCATCTCCTTGACCTTTCACTTGCTCCAGTATGTCCATGTCCCTCTTACACTGCGGAGCCCAGGACTGGACCCAGCACCCCGGATGTGGCCTCACCAGTGCTGAGGAGAGGGGAAGGATCACACCCTTGACTTGCGGGCGACACTCATCCTAATGCAGCCCAGAGGGCTGTCTGCCTTCATTGCTGCACTCTTGCTGGCTCATGTTTGGCTTGGTGTCCACCAGGATCTAAATCTTTCTGCAAAGCTGCTTTTCTGTCAGTCAGGCCCCAGCCTGTACTGGTCCCTGGGGGTTTGCATCCTCAGGTTTGCACGACTTTGCAATTCCCTTTGTTGAACTTCTTGAGATTCCTGTTTGCCATTTTCTCCAGTCTGTCGAGGTCACTCTGACCAGTCACACAACCGTGTGGTATATCAACCACTCCTCCCAAGTTCATGGTGTCTGCAAGCTGTCAGAGGGTGTGCTCTGTCCCATCATCCAGGTCATTAATGGAGATGTTAAATGGTATTGGTCCCTGTATCAATCCCTGGGTACAACTCTACTGACTGGCCTCCACGTGATTTTTGTGCCGCTGATCACAACCCTCCGGGCCAGACAGTTCAGTCAGTTTTCACTACACTTCACTGCCCACTTATCTAGCCTGCAGTCCATCAATTTGTCTATGAGGACGTTATGGGAGACAGTGTTGAAAGCCTGGCTGAAGCCAAGACAAATGACAACCCATGCCCTCCCCTCAGCCACCATGCCATTCATCTGATCATAGTAGCCTGTCAGGTTGGTCAGTCACAATTTCTCCTCCATAGATCCATGCTGGCTACTCCCAGTCACTTTCTTGCTTTTAATATGTTTGGAAATAGTTTCCAGGATTATTTGCTCCATCACCTTCCCAGGGATCAAGGTGAGCCTGACTGGCCTGTAGTTCTTTTTTCTTACCTTTACTGAAGATAGGAGTGCTATTTGCTTTCTTCCACTTAAAACATCCATTTAAAATGTCTTCCTTAGAGGTGCATGCAAAGAACCTCTAGCAAGGCAGCAAGAGGCTTTCAGGCCTCATCTTTTCTCACTGTATCTCCTTACTTGGGGAAAAAGATAAAAACAAGAACAATTTAGATTTTGTATTCTATCAGACCAGGCTCAAAATAGAATGTTCTCAACTTGGAATTGACTAAATCAATAAAATGAATTGACAATATCTATCAGCATATCTAACAGCTTAGGATGAGCACTCTTACCTTCTGCAGCTACTTTTAACACAACCCTTTATTTGGTATTGTGTGTTTCCATTCTGTAAAGCTACTCTCATCTAACATTATTTGAGTTTTTGGTTCTGATCTCTTGTTGGTTCTTGGTGCTATTTTTTTGTTTGGTGCATTTAAATGTAGAGTACCTTCTTTATATTTTAAACATTTCTGCAGAGCACGAAAGCCACCCCTCCTGAATCCCCTTTGCCTACTTTATTGATAATGCTACCATCAAACATTGGTGGTATCAGTCTTGTAAGAATCAGTCAGAACTTGTCCCTGAATTCCTCAGATACTTGTGTTCCAATGCTGCTCAACCGGTTAAGTACACAAATGTCAATGCAAAATGTTTATATTCAAATACCTATAATCTTTAAAAAAACAACCACAACAATGAAAAGTCATTATATAGTTCTCATTAGGATAATCTAACCAAACCCATTTTATTTGTACTTTCTTTTCACTTTGTCCAACCTCAGCACAGGTTTATTTACAGTTGCACTAACTCAAATGCAATTTTTTCTGCCTAGATGTTTTATTTTCCCTAATTTAGGTTGTAAAGCATATTTATTTTAACAAAACGGTGTTAAGAACTGGACTGTTCTTTTTTATATGGCAATGAAATGAGGATTTTGTCAATAAAGCTTTATATTCAGGGGATAAAAGAAGCAGTAAAAATAGTGGTGAAAAACACAGTTTTGAACTGATCTAAGATTTTTATTTCAAGATGCAGATAAAAATTTTAGCTATGTTTTCAAATCCTTCATGTTGGAAAACGTGACTAAAAATAAGGTGTATAAGAATATATTTATGCTTAGTAAAGATTTCCTATTACAGAATCAGTGTCTTGTAAGTCACTTAAAAACTGTCCTTTGGTTATAAAATTCGTTATTATTTTGAGGCTTAGTAGTTCACAGTAATGAGTTTTAGCTTCATGCAGTGCATTGTCAGTTTAGACAATTCTTGTACTATTTTTCCCTAATGCTTTGGGTGACCAAATCATGTGATTAAGCAAGAATCTCACCTTATGTTATTATGGTCATAGCCAAAGCCAGACATGACAGTGATGTTTCTAGGGTGCTTTGTAAATGCTTTATCACAGGAATATACTACTCCAGGCAGCACTGAGTGCTGGGTGAAGTACTGCCTCTCCCTTTGCCTTACCCACTGTGACCACCCTTGTTTGTATGCCATGAACTTGTGGAGAAAAACTTGAAAGCATGAAAGAATACTGCCACAAAAGTACCAAATCTAAAAGTAAAGTAGAAGAAATAACCATATTTTTATGTTTATTTTTAAAATAATATGATGGTGAAGCTGAGCGTGTATTGGTTTTGTGCCCTGGCTTACAGTTTCTGAAGGCATCTGACTGTTGACACTATTGTCCATTGATGTGTATGAGTTTTGGCTGAGGCAAGAACACATAATGGAGATGCTGTGTGGGTGTATGGAATAGGTAATGCGGATTTACAATCCACCTGGAAGCATATAAGTTTGAAAGTGAAAAGAAGCTTGCATTCTTCTTCGTAATGAGCAGCATCCAATAAGATCTTCACAATGATAAATTTATCAGCATTCTTGTGCTACCAGTACACAGTGCTCAGCTCTACGGTGTGAGAATTTTGTGCAGAGCTGATATATGTCCCAGTCCTCCAGCTTTTCCATGCAGCAGATTATTTTATTCCTTTGTGAAGAGTTTGCAGGAGGTGGCTAAAATTTCTGGAGGTTTCATTTCTGGAATATAAATTAATTTCATTTCAGGAATGCATTTCTCCCAGAGGCATGTCAGATGGTACCTCTCCATTAATTTCAGGCGTTCTGTGCAGATTCAAGTATTTGGACGGGAATTTGTAGAAAGAAATCACTAACTAACATTGTGGTATTGGCCACTCCTAAAATGGGTTTGGCACTACTAAGTAAGTGTTGCAATGAACAGAGCTCTTCAGCTTGCGTTGACAAAATGAACAGAGCTTTCCCTGAAAACCAGGCTTTCCACCTATTTACTTCATAGTGGGTCTCACTACAGCACTATATAGGTGGTAGAACTCTCTGTGTAAATATTCACACAGCTTCTTTCTGATGCCTGAGAAGTTGGGATTTATTTTTTTGGTCCTCTCAACCACACAAGTAAGTGGCAGAGCATTCACAGGCTTAGAAGGTGGAGAAGACATTACATCAAGTTTTTGTTGCACTCTTGGAGCCATCGTCACACTGTTACTCTGCTGCAGTCTTTCTTGTCCACCACAACCTCTTGCATTTGCAGACAATGACAGAATATATTCTTCTTCTCCTACTACTTAAAACAAACACCTTTGCTCCACTGCTCTATATCAGAATTGCAGAGCTTAGGAAAGTGTTCTTCCCAAACTATTCAATTTAATTTGACTCCCTAAAAGTAATCATTAAACAAAATGGCCATTAAACATAAATGTCCTGACATTTCCTTTTGGCGTGCCAGAACTGGATGCCAGTGTTCATGAGCTATATAGGTCTCAGACAAGAGCATAGGGAGCAATAAAGAGCATCCACATGCTTGATTCCTAACTAGCTTTTCTAGCCCCTAAAAGAAATGCCCATCGTCTCCTCAGGTGATTCCCCAGGGGCAGCTGACCAGGGTAAGTGATGTCAATAGCTGATCCATATAAAGAAAAAACTCAAGTTAGATCCAACTATTTCCATGTGTAGTTTCCAGTTTTGTAGCTCAGGTTTAGTTCATGCATATGTATGTAAATGTACAGAAATATATGAGAAAATGCTAATCGTATGTCCTGCTCTGACATTTTGGAGGCACTGCATTACTCACAAGCTGTGCAGCATCAATGTAATGAGCAGGTTATTGCTAAGAGGCCAGATTAAAATTTATGTCACATCATCACTTAGTACTAAAAGCTATTCTAAAAGATGGAGATTTTTGAATTAATTTGATTCAGGGTGGCCTTCTGTCTGAAATGTAGTGTTGTTCTCCACACCTTAAGCTCAAGTAGTTAAGGCAATCTGATTTTTCAGTGTGGGGTTGAAAAAGTGACATTAATATCTCCTTTAAAATTCTAAAGAAATATCCAAATCCATTTTTCTTAAAGGAATGTTTCTACCCACAAGAAACCTTTCTACTCTGCAACCTGTCTTTATTGGCAAAGGATGTTAGGACCATATACACCACAGGGTCTACTGTCCTGTTAGCTTAATAATGCCAGTGGAAATCTTAAAATTAGCTTGGTATAGGTTAATTAAATTCTGAATTAGCAACATCAAGAATGTACAGAGCCATAAAGTAGCTGTTGTTTAGCCATAATACGTTAATACTTTCATGTGGTTGTTATCGTTAACACACAGGTAGTGTTATTTTTACTAGAGATTGTTACTGCTTTCTAAAATACTTGGTTTCTCAGCAAGCCCAGATCACACAAAACTTGTTGATGTGAGCGGTGTGGAGTCTTGTGAACAGTCTCTTACGGGATGATACAGATGCTGCACATGTGACACTGCCAGACATTGCTAGTGAGTTCCAGTGAATCCTGACACGTCTCCAGAGGAATGTGCTTGCTTAAGCCCTGTTCAGGTCTATAAATAATAGAAAGTAGGCTTGGAAAGGATCTTAAGAAGTTATTGGGATTGTACTTCTGCTCCCAAATAAGATCCACTACACCTAACTTATTTGTGACTGACAATTGTCTAACCTTATTCTTAGTACCTTCTAGTTTTTCATCTCCCTAGGCAAACAGTTCTAACACTGAACTCTCTTTCAATTCAGAAAGCTTCTCTTAATGTTACCCTAAGCCTCCCATTCTTGAAACTCGTGCCATGCATGGGAGCATGCAGCCTAGCCTCTGTTACTGCTGTTTGAAAGATCCCAAACCCCATCCCTGTTCACCCTGCACTCTGTTTTCTCAATTCCTGACACACAGGAGGACAAAAGCACTTTGCCTCCACTCCCTTTCCTATGGGTGCTGTTCTGCTCTGTCTAGACAAGGGCAGACCTTAAAAGCTTTCCCTATGTTGGAGGGAAAGACCCTGAGGGGAATCTCTCTGGGTGCAAGAGGGGTTCATCTGAAAAAACCCATGATGTCCATCTTTTTATGCTGAAGAGAAAAGGCACTTGCAAAGGGGGCCTGACCTGGTTCTCCACTTGATACCAGGGCATGGAGAAGGAAGCACAGGGTGGGTTTTCAGGGAGGCAAGCAGAGGTCAGGCATGCATTGAGCCAGGCCCCATCCCTGTTCTAGGAGCCGCTGCTGGGTGTGCTCCTGCCAAGGGCTCGTGGCACTTTTTGGGCTGGAGCAGAGGAGACCAAGTGGCTCATTCTTCTGCTCTCTTCAGCATTGCCTTGGACCTTGGTCCCAGTCCTGCAAAGAGGAGTACAGGAACAAGAGGCGACAGTGACTGGGAGACGGCAGGGGGAAGAGCGAGAGGAGTTTTCAGCCTCTTGCCAGCAATGAGCTCAGAGCTGCTGAAATCTACACCATGTCCCTGAGCAATTTAAACCTATTAATCTCACCTGTCTGCAGCGAACATGGAAAACAGTTTATTCCCTTCCTATTTATAAAAGAATTTTGTATAAAAAGGAATTCTATTCCTCCTGCTCAGCTTTCTGTGGGCTACACAATCCCTCAGTCTTTCTGTGTAGGTGATGGATGCAAATTCCGATTATCCCTGTTTCTTCCCAGTTCAAGTACACTTTTCCTGAAGTGGCACTCTCAAAGGTAAGCCAGCCTTACCACATCCTGCTGAACAGACAGAATACTTTATGAGCTTACACATGACTGTCCTTTCAATACTTCCAACGGCAGAGCTGCCTTTTTCCCCTAACACTATGAGCTGAGCAGCGACCGATGTCATTCTGCTTGTGTTAGAAATGTGGCCCTGCTCTCCAGACAAAGCAGGGATTTTGTGTAGTGCTATTGCTGGTGAGAACGGCTCTGTGATCATGAGAGGAGTAGGGGTGAGGTGGGCAGAGTGATAACAGGGATGCAGGAGGGGCTCAGCCTTTCCAATTCTTCCTGCTCTCACCACGCAAGCCTGCAAGTTTTGCATACCGGCCACTTAAAAAATATTTTGAGGTCATTATTATCCTGTTAATTTTGTTTCATATGTGAGCTCAGATTCCTGGCTGTGTACATAATTGATTAATTAAATAAAAATGCAGTTTCTGTGGACTCTTACCAGGAACTGGGCCTGTAACTGAACAGCACGATGGATGTTGCTTGCATAGTTCAGGGAGATCTTTTCTTGTTTGTTCTAAACTCTGGACTTCAGTTTCAGTCTAGTCACCTACAATGAACTTGTCTTCCTTTAAGGCGTATGTTGGAGTTCAGGTGGATTGACAATGTCCTTTTCATATCTTCCATTCTATTTGTTATGGAAATGAACTGTCATTTAACATAACCCTGTTCTGCACCGCACTGACCGATGAGTGGAGAATCAGCCTTCTGGAAAAGAAAAGAGATTAACTTTAAGCATTGGTGCCCCAATGTCTAGAAAAACAGCCAGAGTCAACGTTTGTTTTGTCAAATTCTGGATAATGAAATGGATGGTACAGAGAGTCATTAATTCATATCCTAAATGATTCGTGTAAAGGAAACATTCCTAGATGGCAAAACAAGATTAGCTGTTTAATCAAACCATTCCACAAGGATGATGATAATGTATGGAAATTTCTTCAAGAGTTTGAAATGGCAACAAGAGAACCTTGTGGTTATGACCAGTGTGCCCACTGCATGCAAGGAAACCAGCTTGGTTCAAACCCTTACAGAGTGATATATGGTAATTTTCTGTTTCGTGATGAAGGGAGTGTTTGATCACATTGGCAGACCTTTTACAGCATATGGTTACAACAAAAAGAATCCCTGCTGTCACAGTTGAAATCTGCATGTTGAGTACTCGGACAGTCAAAATCTGCTCAGATGCCTATGTATGAGCTTGAATTTGATATATTTTCTCCTAGAAGAATTCCTTTCAAACAGCTTATGTACTTTATTGCGCAGAAAAATGTTGCAGAGAATACAGATAGAGACAGCTGTACGGAGCATACCCAAAGGCTGCACTCTGGGAGGGGCAGAAATCTTGTCACTGTGATTATGCTCTTTGAAAAGCCTTCTAATCATACCCAGTTACCCATGTTTTGAATGTAAATCCTGGTAAGTTAGGACTTGATTCAAAGTCCACTGATGACAGAAATAGCCCCTTTTTTCCTCTTCAGTGGGCTTTTCTCCGTTTGTTTTCCAAAGGCTCCTAAACTCTGCCCTGCATTTGAACTTGAGTGACATTGCTAGTTGGATACGCCAGAATGTAATCACTTTTAAACCAGGGATAAGAGAAGTCTTGTTAGTGTCTGGATTTATCATTTAGACGGCTTTCTTATAGCCTTTCTGAGGGGGGATATTTTTAGACCTAGCAAGCTGGAACCATTTTTTTAATCACTCATTTGTTTAATTACTATTCCATGGCTAAACTTGAATCAAATATTTCTTTAGGTTTTATTTTGAACCAGCCCAGTAATTTAAACCATGTAAGTGGAAGTGACATTGCGCTTTTTTATCTGCAGCACCATGTGAAAATTTTCTGCTTTCTCATGCTCTCAGCCTTTTGGTCTTCTAACACGATGTCTTGGGTTAGCTGAAGGTCTGATTTCAATACAGTTGTTTTAGTACAGTTTCAGTGCAGATTTAATCTGTTCAGTTTGTTCCTCACAGGTGACCCAATGATTCTTTTTTCCTAGAAACTTTTGGTTATAACATGAAGTTGGATTATTCATGCAATTTGCTGCAGTCTTAAAAGTATCTGGGTATGTTATCTTTAATTTCATCAACTGCAGTTGTACATTGAGTGAGAATTCAGCTTTCATATTCCCCCACCCCCTCCTAAAAACCCCTGCCCTTCTGCTTGTGGAGGGAAGTTGAAATGGCTGCGCTCTAACAGCTTGTCAAAAAGGAGGCGGTTAAAAAGAGTGCACTGTGAGTCTCGCTTTTTCCAGATCTAATAATTTTAAAGGCAGTATTATGATTTGGGAGTCTGGATTCCCAAGAACTTGAGCTTGGTACAACGGCATTTGGCTGTATGCATCTTTTTATATTGTCACGTTGGGTCTTCAGCATTTTGTCATCTTTCCACTGTCATTACTGGAACTATGTTTGTCATGTCCTGGTGACTCTGTCAGGGAGGATGTCGTAAATTCACTCTTCTTATCATTCAAGACAGGTAAGATTTTGATTTATATCTTGAATGAAGCTCTGACGTGATTTTTCTGGAAATACCAACTTTCTGTCTGGCAGTAAGCTGAAAGGAGAGTTGGAAACATTTATCAGATAAGTAAGTCTTACATTTGCTTCTGAAGTAAGGACATATATATGAGTAAAGGTAATATTTTATTTTCCTTTTTTCTTCATCTTTTCATATATATAATAGATATTTTAAGTAAAGTAGGTATTTAACAAGTACACTTTCAATTAATTCAGCTGTTTTAATTTAATGCTACTTTTTTACAAAAACTAATTTGAAGTGAGTAGAGTCCTAGATTAAAACATGTGCTTCAGTACAAGTTTATTGAAGTATATTTGACTTAACAATAGATAATGCAAGCAGAAGGTGACACACTTTCTTCATATTTAATGTGTTTAAATATTTGTGTTAAACTAATTCCAAAGGCAAACAACAAATACAAATATAATTTCTTTTTGCTGTCCTGCATCTTGCAGTCAGTGCTTTGGATTACAGCCTCTGGGGCTAGTTGCTACATCATGGCATGATTCTAGTGTCAAATGGAAAGTTAGCAAAATGAAATGGCAGGGATTATGCCAAATTCACCTGCCATTCGTTGCTACTAAGTTTTGCAACTGGGTTTTTGGTCTCCAGCACCACCTGCCTGATCACCTGGTGAAGGTGTGAGCTTACTGCTTCGATGTGAAGCCTCAACGCTGTTTTCTGTTATCAGGATACTGCGCTGGCTGTCCATTGGTTTCCAGTGGAGTTTAAGATGTTTATTGTAAATCACAAAGCTGTAAGTGGCCTGGAATAGGCCAGTGTGGGAGAAGCCAACAACGTGCTCTTAATGGCCTAAGACAAAGAAAATCTTTCCCCTTCCATGCCCCTCAGTGGGGACATTTCAGGAAGGCTGTGAGGACACAGTTTAATGGAATTTTTTGAGCCTATGCTTCCTAGAGAAACAAAATCCTGGACATAAGTTATTCTAGAAATCAATTAATGTTTCAAAGCTCCTAGGATTTCACTGTAGGTACTGTATTGTTACTGAATAGCCAGGGTGCCTAGAATTTCAGATAGTATTTTAGATTTAATTTTAGTTGTATTTATAATAAAACATAATTGATAACAATAATGTAATTTAAAATATTTGTGTACGATACACACACAGACATACATCCTACATATGCTTTTTCCACCATTCAGGAAGGTATGTCATTTTACATGTAAACTAAATCCTAGTCAAGCAAGTACCTACAAAACTCTGACTGTTGAGTTTAATGAGTCTAAAACCTAGATTTATGGGTAAACACATACTCACGTGGGTTCCCAAAGAGGCATCTTCGTTTTTTTAAGGGATAGTATGTTCTTTCCCTATAATCAGATCTGCATTAGTAGAGGGAGTCAGGGTTTGTATACAAGGTCACTGTTCATGAGTTGGAGCATTCAACAGTCTCTCATGTTTTATGTAATACTTTAACAAACACAGCATTAAACTCAGCGAATGCTTTGCTTGCCAGGTGAGAAATGGCAAAAATAAATTGAATTTGTTTAATTGTTTGTAATGCTGATGGAAGGAAAAAAGGTAGAATCTGGCTCTTAGTTACACAAAAGATTCTTTATGACATTTATGACTAAAAATGCATGAAATGAGCTCCATTTCTGGAGCTTCTGGAATCACCAAAATAGGAATGGACTTAAACTGTCATGGAAAGAAAACTGAAAAAGATAATATTATTTAAAATTGCAGAGAAAATATGACCCTACTTCATCTTAATGGCCCAGAAACCAAGAGACAAATAAAATGAGATTTAAATGTATTTTTTAATATCATGATTAAGAAATGAATCTCAAGTGTTTTGAAATGTCTTACATGAAATTTTAGTACTTATTGGAAGCTGTGATACTAGAATACTGGGAATATTCAGCATCCTGATGACAGACTTGGTAGTTAAATGGAAAATTTGCCAAAGTGAGTGTGTCAAAACATCGTCCTTTCCCATTCCCAGAGCTCCTTCTGACTTTTCACATATATAGGAAGTGCACAGTGATGGATAATTCTGCCTTGCTATGTTTTGTCGGCAAAGAAACACTTTTGCCAGCAGAGAAACAGTTGCACTCACTAAATTGTACAGAAATATCCATAAGATGGTGCTGTATCTTAAATCTGACTGGAGTCATTTGCATTGAAAAGTAAAAAGTATGTTGCAATTGTAGCTTGGAGCTCTTGTTACAAGCTGCGTGTTAGTAACAATTTATTTGTCAGGCATATTGCAAATGTTAGTTTCCAGTCACTCCAATACGTTAATTTACATGTATTAAAATATTAGTCACAGCATCTTTGTTCAAGCCTGAAAAAATGTAAAATCAGCTGAAAGGCAATTTCAGTGGCACTCCGGATATGAGCTGCCAGTAGCTTGCTTTCACAACCGAGTTTCATTCCATTCTTTTTTGCTAAAGGCAAGTGATGGTCCAAGGACTCCTCAAGACATGACTTTAATGGGAAAAGAGACAAAACGGTGTACTGGGAGTTCTATTTAAGGGGTAAGATGAGTGATAATGGCCAAATCTGGCCAGCAAATGAAAAGACTGTTAGAGAAATGAATTTGAGACATTATAACCGCCCACACAGGCAGCGAGAGCAGAGATTTCTTGTGCAGCCAACAGATAGTATTGCAGGGTTTTGGTGAGAACAGTGTCAAATGGAGGACAGGCTGGAGAGCAACCAATTACAGCATTATCCCGCTGGAGCCTGGGCAGTGGATTGTAGCTCAGTAATCGCCTTCCCCCACATCTCATGGCTGGAGTAATGCACAGCCAGGGCTGAGCTGCCTGTGGCACCGTGGCTCCCAGCCCAAGCCAGCCAAATTGCTGACAGGAGGAGGGAGAAGAAACTGCCGGAAAGGGAAAAGGCTGTCACATCTGCCAAGGTCCTTGCAATTCCACGTGTGTTTTAGCTAGAAGGCTACAATCCTCCAAAGACCTTGTTGCACTGAGAATTTTGCCTACATGAATCATTCAGGTTTGCCCATACATTTTTGTCCCTGCTCATTTCTCTGAAGGGGTGAGATGACAAGAGCAATTGATCAGCTGATAAATCTCTGGTTCTCAGTATAATTTATTTCAGTTATGCATTTACTTCTGGAGTTATTTGTACATAGTCTGAGTCAGTTTTTCTCCCTGAAAACAAGAGTCAGGGGAAGACACGATATGCAAAATGGCTAATGCAGAAGGAGAGGAAGAAGGAAAGATGGGTTCGGTGCAGCATCATGCTGTAGGCAGGAAGGAAAAAAGGAAGTGGCAGATGAATTCCCCATGGTCAAAGGAGAGGGAGAGCACTGAATGTCGGCAGTGCACCTGAGCTGAGCCGGGCCAGATCAGGAGACCTTACTCTTAGGCCAGAGCCTCATAACATCCTCCCTCTGTTTTTGAGGGATTGGGATGATGTTCTCTGCAGATATCATTCTCCTTTGCCTTTTTGGATAAACCTGTGACCCTGTTGATTCCAGACCTGGTGAAACTCTGATTACCTCATTATAGAAACTCCTTTCCAGCTGCCTAATGAATTTCATTCGCCCATAAATGTTATGTAGAAAAACCTGTGTGCTTATACTTCTAACTTTGGTCCCTAGATTGCAAAAAATCACTCCTTTTGGTGAAAGATACAGCACAAACTTGAAAGATATTTTCATTTTTCTCCTTACTATTTAGCAAAAATTGAAATATCATTCTTAATAGTACATGATCATATGATATCACGTCTCTGCAGGCAAATTGGTTCTTCAACCAGTTCAGGTGATCAAGGAGGAAAAGAGGGAAGCATAAGCTACTTTAATGGAGCTAATATAAATTGGAGGCTAAAAAGATACATATATAAAACAAATGTAGTGTATATCAGATTATTCATGAAATGCTATAGGATTCATTTCAAGAGGCTACATGCTAATGTAGGGCTAGAACTTCTACCTTGCATTATGTAACAGATCCTGTTAATATATTTTGGTCTACTTTAATCCTGTGAATTCTTGATAAACACACTTCAAGAATTTTTCTTCCTACCTATAGTGCCATCTTTCAAGCAGCATTCTGATTGCTTTCTGGTGTAATGATGCAAGACCTGATTATAGAGACAGCTAACTCTGCTGATATGCTGTGTTATTATAATGTCACCTGATACCTCATTCATTTGATACATGAGGTAGTGTACTACATCAACAAAGCAAAGTGCTCACATCATTTCTACAAAGATGGAATGTTTCAGTGGCAAGCATGAATTCAGGGTAAAAGCTATATATATGCAGCAGCGCCAAAATGCCCCTTGGCTTTATCTTTTTCACTTTATGAAACTTGTTAGATAATTCAAAACCAAGAAGACCTATTAAAAAAAAAGATCAACTCATGAACTCATCCATTATGATCTCAACATGACAGAAGTCTTGGTTTGCTTTATATATATACACCATCATCAAAATAAGAAAAGGAAAAGAGTAAAGTGTTTCTGGAATATATTTATTTTATTGTTTTATAAAGCAGCTATCTCCAGGAGAGCTGATGACTAAATGCTGTCTTTTCAGTAGGTATATAAATGACATACAAACAGAAATAACTTCTAAAATGAATTCTAAGATATTCCATGAAAGTCATAGATGCTTGCAGTTAACAGTCTTTCTGACAAGTGAAGCCATCAGTGTCACATGAGGAATAGGTTCCCTGAGCAAAGGTCTCCTCTGGAGAGACGTACACTATCAAGTCCCATGCAACAGCAACAGCAGAAGCAAATCACTCCTCTGAACTCAGGTTCTATGGCAGAACATAAAAGGGATGTAATGAATCAAGCAACCAGATCCCCTACCATTAAGAATACTTAGGTATTATCCTCTGTTCCTGATGCAGGGATTCTTGAGGACATCCCAGGCTGAGTACAGCCTGCATCTATTTTACGCACTCTTACTGTGCCTCTGTAATTCCCCAGGTAACCACTGTGACCACAGCTGGGAGATAACTCACGCGTTTCCATGAGGATCCATCACTTACACCATTCCTGTCCTGGACTGCAGTGTTGTGTCTCTGCTTGGCCCTGCCTTGAAGAAAGACTGCATCTGTGTATGGGACAGGGATGGAGCAGGGCCCGTTCCTGTGGATTCATCGCTATGGGCCTGCTCTCCCTGAGCCGACTGCAGCTCTGACAGGTGTCCTGAGAGGCAAAGAACACAGGTGTCCAAGAGAGGTGGGACAACCTCATCAATCAATGAGGTGCACACAGCGTACTTGCAGGTACACAACACGTCTTTCACACACCGCCACTTCTTTCCCCCGGACAGGTTCCTTGTTCATGTTTGTTATTTATCATGTCCTGGCTTGTTGCTCAAGCTCCTCCAACTACGCCCTTTCTTCTGTAGGCACCAGTGGTTTGGTGCTGGTGGAGGTCACCTCATGCTTTTGTGCCTGTGTATGCCTGGTGAGTTTGTCAGGCAATCCTGTGGCTGGATAGAGAGTATGATGAGGTAATTTAGCTTTCAGATAGTAACTGAGGGGCAGCTACAAATATGGTTGCAGCTTTGAGCTAAACTCCTTCCACTCTGAGTTAAGACCAACCTGTAGAGGTGGCTGCTGATCTGCTTGTCCCTGTGACCTTAGCAGTCAAGGTTGCTGAGTCTGGGGAATTTCTTCCTATTGCCAACCACCAGCAGAGCAAAGGAATCTCTGTCTCCAAAATATATTGGCTTTTATTTCCATTGTCATGTGAGATCTTCAGGCTATGTAGAGGACAGTGTCATGAAGAGTAATCCCATTCCAAAGCCACTGGATCCTACAGTTCCAGTTTCATATCGCTAATCTTTCCTGGCAGTGCAGAAGGGGGACCTTGGTTTCTGATGAACTGTGGGTTGGTGGTCTGGTGGAGAATTGTCCTGTCTCTATATAGACAGAAGACTCGCTGAGAGTGGTAAAGGCTATCATGAATTCACACAGAACAACCAACAACCATGCAGGCTACCCAATACTGTGACAGAGCAGATGAAATGCTGGTGCTGAATCAGTTGTGAAAAACATGCTTAAGATTAGAAATATTACAACGTTGATTTTCAAAGCGTGTATGGACTTCCTTAAGGAGGTGGAGGAACTAATGTAGCTTGATTCCTGTGCCACATTATCTGCAATAAAGTGCAATCCTCTGCTTAGATAAGGGCTGCATCCTACTCCTGAGTCAAAATCTGCCAGCACAGGATTTGCAGAGCACTTGATAGGCAGACTTTGCACTATGATTGGGGTAAAGAATTTCAAAATGTCTTTAGCAGATTTAGTGTAGTGGAGGTTTCAGGAGGTGAATGTCAGCCTGGGAGGCTACAGCAGGACTCTTCTGAGACAAAAGCTAAAATGGGCCAAGGGAGCCACATCTCAGAGGAGCAAAGCCTGGTTTGTGCTCTGGTCAAAATGTCCTTGTTCCGTCTCTTCTACCTCTTTCAGTGTCATAGCCCATAAGTGTTAAAGCATGGCTAGTGCTGAGAGGCTCAGAGGTATTTAGTGTACAGAAAGGAAGTGCTGAACATAACGCAGAGCTGGAAGGGGGACTGGAAGCTGCTCTTTGTATGTTTTCAATACATTTCACCTGACACCTCAGCTGAGAACTAATCAGCATGGACTTTAGCCTTGCAAGGGAAAAATACAGTGAAAAGCAGATTTGCTGAATTGCCGTTTAGAGTGCACACTTGAGCAGAACTTATTGTACTCATTTGACAGCTAATTCATTAGGGTTCACGTCATGTTGTCAGGGTGCTTCTGTAATGGCATTCTTTTACTCTGCTGAACAGCACTTTTGCAATCACTGCATCAATTATTACAATGTAAAATATTTAATATACTATTAGATGAAAAGTAAACATCTTGTGCTAGGAGTTGCATCAGAATGTAATAAATGCACTTGATGCTCATTGGGCTTTAGAGAGAGAGGCACTGGATAGAGCAAATTGCCTAGAATGAAACTACCATCTGGAAATTTTGTCTGAAGCCTCATTACAATAGAGGTTCAAAGGGATACTTTTTTAAAAAAATAAAGCTTATTTGAAGGAAATATATCTGTATGGGTAATTCGAAAGCTTAACTGAATTTCAATAAATTCTGATAAAGTGGAGGTGTAAACCAGTACCTCATTTGTATTCCTTGCATATCTAATGTTCAACAGGATCTAAGTAAGTTTATAAAAGGCTCCACAGTGTATCAGATAACTTTATTTGCATGTAAAGAACACTGATCTAGGTTATTTGAAGATTTAGTTGTGATAGCAAAAGATATGCTTTGTATAGTTTCAGGGTTTTGGTTTTTTCCTTGAAAAGCCTCATGCCAATTAGGTTCTTCAGAAAAATAGCCATAATCCTCCCTAGAAGCTATGAGCTTGAAGAAATTTGGTTTAGAAATAAGAAAGGCCCAAAGATTCAAGCAATTATGTGATGTGCTGTTACTGAGGAGCCAAGGTCTGTCACAAATGTGTGGTTTTTCATTATGAGATTTTAATAGAAAAATGTGAGCCACAGCCAAGCTCTCCCAGGTTTTTGGCAGCAGTTCTTTAAATGATCCAACTGGCCAAAATTACACATGGTTCATTCTCTTCTTCATCTGTTCTCCAAGGAGAGAAATGTATGAAGCGTAGGGCTTATTGTTTAAGGTTATGTATTTATTTATTTATTTCCTTTTTATTATATCATCTACTGTTTACGTTAAAAGAAGGTAATTTTGAAGCTATTTTCTTTGCAGTTGAAGCAACAGGGTGAAGTTTCTGGCTGACCTTACTGTCTATGTGAATTCATATCACATTTTCATACACCTGAAAAATCTGAGTTCTCTGCAATAAATTAGGAATAAAATTATTTTGTCTCTGAGGTATAAACCATGATATTCATCCTGGATTTTCCACTGGTTTGGGCCCATACCATGGAGCATCGTTAAGAAAAGTGTGAACATGAACGATACTCTGAGAAATCAGTGCTGTGCATGTATGCAATGGTGGTGTTTCACAGTTACCCAGGTTGTTGCACTTTTTGCCACTGACCCAACTGCTTTGTGCCAAGGCAGGTTGCTGTAGCCTGGAAGAGACTCCATGAAGGTGTGTGTAAGGGAGGCCAGCTGCTGCTCGCCGGGATGGAGTGGGGTCTCCCAGGCAACTGAAGCCGATTGGAGATGCTGGCTGTGCGAGTTTAGTGACACTGAGAAATGAGAGAGCATGCCTTAGCAACAGGCTCAATTGGCCATAATGAGTATGTACCTCTAACCACAGACGGCTGCAAGGAAAATTCTTCAGAGTGATTTCATCTGCTGCTAACATTGTCCTGCCTCCCCTGGACTCAGAGCCAGCCTGCTGGTCCTTACGCAGGAGAGAATATGCCTAAGGACCCGGCAATTTACTGACACTGATGCGATCAAACATTTTGAAGGATAGCTAGAGCTGTGTGTCATCTGCATAGCACTACCATGCACGTCTGTGTCATTGGCTCGCCTACTGCTGACATGTATGCACTGATTTGGATTCCCAATAAACATTATTTTCAACAGCATCAATAGGCCTCATTGGGGATAGGAGATAGGTCACAGGCAAATGTAGAAGACATTAAATGGCAAGGTGCCCACAGGGCTGGCTTAAAGAAAATCTTTAATATAGATTTCTTCGTGCTAGTATTATCACCTAGGAAGTAGATAAGACTGATCTGAAGTATGTATAGTATGGACACTGTCAGGACTGGTTGCACCATAACATAGATGCTTTAGAAAGAGGGACAACATACAAATATTTTTTAAAAGAGATTTTTCATTCAGTATTGTGCATACCTGTATCAATTTCTCTCTGAAAACAGTACCGTTCTCTCCCATCTCTCTTTCCTATATCTAATTATTCTCATCATCTACCTCTGAGCTCTTTATTTTTATACAGTGTCTTTTGGAGGGATAGGGAGATGAGAGCCAGATGCAACATTCTGTCAATTCAGAGAAATGCATTATTATACTTCCGTTATTACTTTCCCACCAGCTCCTTTTAAATTCTAGCAATTTATTTGCTTCTTAACTGCTATCACGGACAGATCAGAGATTTGTATTGCACTGTCCACAATCATTCCTAAGTCCATTTCCTGAATGGTTACAGTTAATTTAGAACCACATAGTGTGGCTGCATGGTTCAAATTGCTCCTTCCACTGCTCATTAACCTGACATTTATCAACTTTTAAGAAAAGCTTAATCCTTTTACCATTAATTAGATTGCATGAACATAAGAATGGAGAAATGCATATACTTGTATCATTTTAAGAAAGAAGGCATTGAAAACTCAATTTTAAATGAATCCCCTATCAAATCAGAATGAAACCCTGCTACTTAGGGTGTGAAAGCCAATTACTTTTGTTCACCAGCCTTTAGGAAGTCTTTGATTGCCAAAAAAAAAAAAAGAAAAAGAAAAAGAGAATTTTCAGATTAACTTCAAGAGACTATTTGTATAGCCCTTCTAATATAACAGAAAGGGCAGATAAAGAATGACACATTCAATATATAACGTCTGGTTTAAGTACCTAAGTTTAAGTTCCTAAGGAATTATATGTAATTGGGGTCATATTCCATAATGACTGTCTCTATTTCCCCAAGATCAACCTGCTTTCAAATTTCTGTTGCTTTTTCCTGATTAACATTCCAAATTCTGCTCTCCCTCACCATTAAAATTCCTGCCCAAGGTAACTTAGTTGCTCACCCTAATACTGTCTCTGTTCACATCAGCATGACCAAAAGGGTGCTCCAAAATTCATCTCTATCTCCAGGCTCTCTAGTCACATAATTCCTAAATTACTATTTTTCTTCTTATTATATTAAACTGAACCTTCCCTTTGAAGCTCTCTCTTTGCTCTCAGTTATCTCTTTTGCCTTTTCTGCTCCTGACACTCTTCCAAAACACTGCAGCTGCACAGACGTAAGCAAAGCAGAGTCTGACCTGCAGAAACATTGCCACCAAGCAACTCGGCTGGAAGAAATCAAAAGGATCATGGTGTGATTCCCAGTTAACAGGTTGCCTTTCCAGGAGTGGCCATTTGAAAAATTGTCTGTTTCACTGTAAAGGAACATTTGATGTAGAAGTTGCTGAGATGCTGTCATTTTGCAAAATTATGTTCACCAGGATAAAATGATGTATAAAGAGGTAGTTAGCTGTGTGAGCTTTCCATTCTTAATTTTTACCCATTTGATCAACAGACTGCATTCTTTCAGACTGCATTAGACTTCTTTCATTTCCTAGAAATAAAAAGGCAGTCATATCATAGGAGAACTATGTCATTATTTCAGTAGACTTTGCTTTTAACATAATCATATAAAAAATAAATAGAGAAAATTCTGTGCTGCCAGGGATAACAACTGGCTTGTCAACTTTTCAGAAGTGTTACCCATGGAAAGCAAAAAAAAAAGCTAGCCTAATTTTTAATGTAAGAATAGTAGGAAATGGTGAATATTTTTATTTTTTAAAGTCTCTTCGTATTTGTAAATGTAAAAATCTCTTAGTTTGAACCACATGGTATTCTTGATATATCATCTGTCAGATTCTCAACTGGTAGAAATTAATTTAGCTCATTGAGTGTAGCAGGTCTGCATTTTTTCGCCCTAGTTATATAGCTTACCCAGAGCAAGAACATGAATGTAGAAGGAAGGCAAAATTTAATTATTATTAGCACTGTCCTGATACATCTGTTGAAATTATGAGCTAAAAGCTAGCTGTAAGCCATGGAGGGAAGTCTAGAGCCTTCACAGCTACGGCTCTGGAGTTGGGGAACATCTCTTGGAGTATGTGTGACCAGTCAAACCCCTTCATATTAGTTTTCAACTACCCTGACTATGATTGTGGAAAATAAGAGTAGTTTGATCAGATGAGTGGTTGATGCATTACAAATACTTTTATAAAGGATAAGCAACAAACTCTTGTAGTTCCATTTTCATATCTACAATCAATTAGACAAACTCTATCAGCTGAATTGCTGACTGTCCTTTGGATTAGTTGCATAGACAGGTCAATAGGCTTCACAAGCTTGATGTGTCAGCACTGCTAAAATACCCCAAGAAAAAGACTATGGCTTTGAAAAGGTGAACCCAGAAACATCAACATATAACTGTTGTTTTAAGTAAATACTGGGTTCCCATTGTAGCAGCTGCAGCAATGTTGTTAACCCACTGCCCAGGTGTTGCAGGATTCCCATGTGGGGTGCTGAGCTGGTTTCTGGGAATTTATATGTTTCCCCTAGAACTTCTTCAGAAGTCATTGTAGCTTCTGAGGTGAGCCCTCTGAAGCATGTTGCTGAGCAAGAGGCCTTTGAAGGCCAACAGGAAAGCAGTGGAGCTCAGTTCTGAAGTGAGAACACTGCTGTGGACACGTACTCCCTGTCCTGCAGGGAAGGCTCAGATTTCCATATCATATGAGGACCGGAGCAGTTTGGCAATTGAATGCTTTTGCTTTCAATAAGCCACTCAGCTCATTATTCTCCTGGAAGGATTAGGAGAAAGCCTTCCCTGGGAAACCTCCCAGGTTTTGTTTTCCTAACCCTTTCTTTGCTCACATAGGCTTTCCCCTAAGTGAGGATGATAGAGACCATAAACCTCCCTGCAGACCTATTCCTAAAGTAAACAAATAAAGAACAATATTGTCAAACAGGCATCTAGGAATTGGACAGTCAATACTGGAATTAGCTCACAGCCATCTGGCTTTGAAAGGAGGAATTGGCTGGCAGTTCAGCTCTAAAAGAAACAAACACTTCTGGGTATTTCCCCCCACCTTTTATTTTTTATTTGTAGGCACAGAAAAAAAAAAAATCAGTTCATTTTGACTATATTGAAGAAACCTGTCTCTCACAGTATCTGCAAGGAAGTAAAAGACCACAGAAGACTAAATTCAGACTGATAGCCTCCTATTTCACTTGTAATTTTTCATAATAACTGTTTATGACTTACTTAAACAAGCCTTTTTTTACTATATATCATCAGTGACATGCTCTCAGGCCTATACTGTCCCCTTCTTCCAGGGAAAGTGGATGCAAATCTCTGTAAGATTCTCCCCCTTTAGAGGAAAATGCCTGACTCTTCTGTGTGGAGTGAGCAGCCATGCAGAAGGGACTGACTATGCAGTTGTGGGCGACACAGCCCTCATCCTGCCCACCCCAGCCACTGGAGTCTCTTGATCAGTGTTACTCATTACTCAGATGTTGCCAGCATGCCTAGTTCCAGCCTTCATTCTCCTTATGCCTCCTGAGGGAAGAAAGCAGTATGGTATGGAAGACATCAGGGCCATTGTGCAATCAGCATCCTCTGCTCAGCTCCTGGCCCGTGCTGTCCATGGGTGGTGGCTGGCCTTGGCTGCAGATGCCCATCAGGCTGGCTCTGAGGTCCATCTCCAGTGGGCTGAGAGCTGGCTCCTCTGCTTTCCTCTTGATGGCTCTTGAGAGAACACCCGACATTTGATAAAAAAATCAAACCCATGCCTCTGTATCCAGCTTTTTAGGTCATACACTAACTTCCCACAACGTTCTTCAAACATTGGGCCTTATCCAGGGATTAAAGAAGTCAGAGTCTTTTTTACTGAATTCACTGGTTTAAGGCTGGGGTCCTTGCTTTGGTTAGAAGCTCCTCAGATGGACTGGGAAGTGATGAGGGGTTCAGTGCAGTGTGTGATTCTCTTTGTTTGTGTGTGGCATTTTTTCAGTGACATTGCTTATTTTCTTTATTCAACCTGCACATCACTTAGATTGCTTGAAGCCATTAGACTTGATGATTTCTTTGCAAAATGAAGTGGAAAAACATATTCAGTCAAGGCCAGCCTCTGAAGAAACCCATTGTTTGCAGTGGTTCAATTTAATTTTAAACATATGACATCAATTTCTATTGTTAAGTTTAGTATTTCAGCACTATGGAACCCGATGAGATGAAATTACATTTTCACTGTAAAATCAGATTTAGCTCTTTGAGTGATGAACTGGTGAGGGATTGTATTTAATTATGTATACTGCAAAGAAAAGAGCATGCCTTGCCACACAATAGTAGCTTGCACAGAGCCAGCTTTGTTTTTTTTCTTTTTCTTTTAATATATGTTTGTGTGTGAATGGTCTTTGGGTCATAAAGTGCCAGTATCTCTAAGTTTTAAGCTCCCTAACTTTGCCAGTGAATTTGAATCCACAAAAAGCTTACTACGGTCCTTTAAATTGTTATGTTGTTTTCATAACCTTGGATTTTCCAACACTCTGTAGCTGAATATTGTTGTTTGTTTAAGTGCAGTGTGATTAGCTGTCCTAATCACATCTGTGGCAGTTTGATCGTGTAGCAAAGCGCCAGGAGTTGAAGGATGCAAGAACATCCCCTACACCTACCAGGTATACTTACACATTCTGCAGCAGGTATATCATATATCATTTGGGTTTCGATTTGGGAAAATATTCCTAAGAAAGACAACTCAGATAGCTACATCTAGTTAAAAAACAGTGGCCTAAGGAGATTTATGAGTTCATGTCTTGGCATTTGCACAAAAACGTGTTTAAGTGTATATATATTCCTGAATAATGGTCTTAGATTTATTCCCACTAAAGTCCAGCAACCGAACCAATGTTAGACACCTAGATTTGGGAGGCCGAGTACTCCCTTTAATAATTTGAGTCTGCCCATTAAGTAGGTTTACAAACTCCTTGAAACACTGCATGACTTAGATTTCTTTAAAACTGGACTTAGATTTCTTTAAAACTGCAGATTCCTCAGAGTTTCCAACATGAACATGCTTTCAGTTACAAAAGAGGAATTTATTTGATTAAACACAATTTAAAATTGAGGTTTTACAGATTTGAATGCAGAAGATGATGCTTTTCTATAGGTAAAACTTCTGAAAGGTTGATAGGCCATTTGCTCTACATGGGAACCCAGATTTTTAATTTTTTTTTTTTAAATGTAGTTACATGAACCACAACATCTATTCAGATATTAACAATGTGGTTCTTCTGTGATATTACTGCCTTTTTATTTGGAAGAAATTAAAGAAGTTCAATGCAGCCTGGAAGAATTTAGTCTTTTGATCTGATGGGTAAAAATTAAGTATGGAAAGCTCATGCAGTGTAACATTGATCAAACTAGCAATTCCTTTTTCTGTTCCTGCTTGAAATTTCTGGGAAGAATTTTTTTTAATGTTACAATCGCCAAAAAGTCTTTAAAGATTGGACATGAGGATTAGAAATCTTCCTTAGAGAATGAAATAGCTGCTACAGATTTAGGGCTGTTTGCCTTAGACTAATCTATTAGCGAGTTTGTAAAATACAATGCTGTAAAGCAGATTGAGACGTGTACAGCTTGAAAGTCTGTTTGAGAACACCATGAAGTCTAACATCTATGTGCAGCCTCAAGGCAGCTAGTTTTGTTTGACTTATTCCTCCTTGCTTTCCTGTAGCTGCAGCTGTGTGTCTCTGCACTCTAGTAACGCACACCTTGCACAGTTATTTATGTCCATAGCAACATACCACGGGCAAAACTATAAATTAATACACCACTTTGATTTAAACACATTATCATCATTTTGCACAGCTTGTATCACCCCAGAAGCAGAAAAGTACTTGGAGAATCTGATGCCAGGTATAAGCTACTTTCCACACAGTCCAGTCCTTTGCTACAGTATTTACTCAATCTGTCCCTAAGTCCTGAACCTCCAGCCACTGTTCCCATCATCACCAGAGCTGGAGAGTTGTTGCATTCCATATATTAATGACACCCTCTCTGTGCATAAGTATTTTGATTTACATGTGGAAACCCATAATCATCTCTCTCTGCCACCAGGAATAACTTCACTCAGTTTTGAAGCAAACATCTCTGTTTTCTCAAGTACTTTTGAGCAACCAGCTGACTAAGTGGTGGGCTGTCAGGACACTTGATGAATGTCAGCCACCTTCATAAGTTTTAAGTAGTTAATAAATCTATGCCATGTCTTTTAACTCATTTGTTTTGCCTCTACCAGATTTTCTACCCTTGTATTTATTACTGCGGGTCCCCTTTTTATTCCTCTTATTTTCTCCTCAGTAACACTCTCTACTCTTCACTGCTGAAAAAAAGCATATATGGAGAAACTCATCATTAAAATATTAAATAAAATAGCTAGATTGCATTTTTATTCATATAATTGCTGTGCTTGTTGTCTTGGGATATAGTTCAAAATGGTAAAATTTCATCAGAAGAGGCAGGTGACTTATCTGAGTCTGTATATCCTGTCTAACTTTCACATCTGGACGGTCATTTTGTTCTGTACAGTTGGGCAATTCATGTATTACACACACACAAAGTGATGGTGACAGGTACAACTGCTACTTGACAACCCATCCCAAACACTAATTTCATTCTGCATTAAAAAAGTGTAATCTGAATATCCTCAGGACTTGCTCTTGCTAAAATTAACGTGGCTAGTGGTTGGTCCACAGAAATTCATGCCAATCAATCACAGTCCTTAAAATAGTTTAATATAGAAGACATTTCACAAATGTGAAATGGCATTTTTTAATTAATAGCATTGAGAGAATAAAGTAACCATGTTCAGGAGTGGTGATTCACCGTCAGATCAATTTGCAAAAAAACAATCAAGAAAAATTAAAAAGTGGCCACAAATTAACAATGGCAACATGCCTTCCTCTGAAATCTCTCTGGCAGGATGTTGTATAGAACAGTAATTTGAAATACAGAACTATATTTCTTAAGAAGTGCTAAGTACTATTTTATTTCAGGAGACCAAGGGTTTCTCAAGCCTTGTTTTTCCACAGCAGGAATTTCTCTACTGGCTGTCTCTTACCCCTGAGTTGAAGTATTTTTCATATCTGATCTATGTTTGTCGCACCATTTGCCTGCAGCTCTACTTTGTGCACCACAGCTCTTAGTTAGCTAAGTAGTCAGAAAGAACTTTAACACAGGATTGCTGTGCAAAAAAAAAGACCAGATATGGTTATTATTAAGCAATTACAGGCCTGGTTGTCTCAGCCAATTACCATGATCACAACCCTGTTCTGCCTATTGTATGCAACCACGCTACCTCAAGCTGTGATCTTGTCAGAGCTCATCAGCAAAGTGGAGCAGGGCTGGTGAGGCAGCAAGATGGATTTACTCTGGAAATAAGGCAGAGAAATAATACAAAATGAATTGATAATTCAGAAGGTAGCATCTCATACACTCAGTATTGCCAGTTTACAGAATTTTATGCTGAAAATTGTGGTAATGGCATTTTTCTTGATTCCTGATTTTCTACACTAATAAAGAAAAATAGGTTTAAATTTATTTAAGGAGTTTCTAGATAGAAAAAGGAGATCTGAAATATATCCCAGCTGTAGGTATTAGATAGTAAACAACCCCTTCCTACATTACTCTCTTAAATACTCTCACAGGCTTGATGGTTGACCCATGAGCTTTGAATACCTGGGCAAAAAAGGAGCACTCTGCAGCATTACCCTCCTGGTGGGACATAGACCCACAGTGCTCACCACCGTAGTGCTACTTGCATTGCTGACCTTAGACTCCCCACCTCGGCCAGGAGTGAAACACCCGACCATCCTGTGCTTCAGGAGGACCTTGGGCAACTCCTGTGCTGAGTAAGTCAAAGGCTGTATTTTTCTACAACATCAAACCAGAATAACCCTTTGTTGCCATAGAAAAAGCTATCCCTGCCACTGTTTCGCATGCCTGCCTCTTCTTATCCCCACATCATTAGTTCCCTTGTACTAAGTCAACGTCCTGTCAGATGTACAACAAAGAACTTAGGATCTGAAGTGGGTTAAAACACACCACATCAACAAAAAAGAGCAGAAAAATCATAACAAAACCCCAGATAAGCTAGTTTTAGCACAATGTAATGGTCCCAGAAAGCTTATGGATTTTACAAACCATCCTCACAGCCTTCTTAACCAAATAATAACGATAATGTCTTATGTTAACACCAGAACTATGTGTAACAGAATTGCAACGGGGAAAAAAAATGAAAAAAGCAATAACTGAATGTTCCTCTGAACACCCAGGAGTGACCCATCATCTAACTGGATCTGACATGTGGGATCAGAGACTGGAAAAGATGCTGCTCTGCATAAATGCCTGTGTTCCAGCCCCAGCCAGGAGGCAGCGTGAGTGGGGAGCCTGGTTTCCCCGCGTCGGACCTGACGGGCCTGCTGAGAAATGCTTTGCTCCCAGGCAAAGTGCTGGAAGCATTCTGTCAATTTTATTGAATTGATTTTAAAGGTCTTCGTGTCATAATTTCTTTCTCTGTGCTGCAAGGCAATTCATTCTGCGGATAATTGTGGGCATAGATGAATAGTTTACATTAGGACTATAGTAATAGTAGGGCAAAGGTTTGTTAAAGAATAATGTAGCTACTAGAAATTGAAGGTGCCTTACTGTAAATACTGGAGGCACAGAAGTCCCCAGGCAAAAGGTTTGATGAACCAGACAAACCCTTTGTCACATAACAGTCTGCAGCATTCTTGCATGTAGTAGAAAAAAATACTTTTGAAGTCTGAATAAATATAAGAAGTCCTCACCTACCATTTTGGCTTTTCTATTCCAGATTAAAAGGCTGAAGTGCTAGAATGAGATCCTAAAAGTTTTGTATTTGGCATGTGGCAGATTCTCCCTATGCCAAATGTAAACACATCAAGCTCTGTGTGAAGACTTCTCACAGCTTTGGCAGAAAAGAAAAGCTGAGTCTGAGTTGGACGTGAGGGATATATATGGCTATTGCATACAGTGATAGAAGCAGCCCAGGAAAAGCTATGTTAATTATAAAGGTTTTTTCTCCCACCCCCCATGAATTACATTAGGTCTTCTCCAACCCCTGGACAGCCAAACCCTATAAAGGAAAGAAGATGTCAAGCACAGACATTAACTTTGCAAACAGCTGCAATGATTGAAGAAGTTATTAACCCATAAGCATTTCTTGCAGCCTCTCTTCTGGGGATACTTGCTTCCCAAGCTCTTCTGCTGAACAGATGGGATCACACAAGCATTCTCTTTGGAGCAGCTAAGGAGGTGATCTGAGTTAATTTGGCTGATTCTGCCTGAATTGGATGATGAACAATTCACCTCTCATTCCACCAGAGCTGGAAAACCTGTGAGCTCCAGCTGGTGCATCCACACAGGTCTGCAGCTCCAGCTGGCTCTGCAGGGGCAGGTCAGCTCTGGGCTTTAAAGTGCAATCCACAAATTACCCTAGGACATTAATTAGCAAAGCAAATTTAAACCCTGATTTTGTTAATCAGAGATTTTTATCTTAGTTCAAACACTGCACTGAGAAGGGTCATCATTTAACTGTTAACAATTTTGTCCTTTGGGTCTGTCCCTTGAGTTGCCCTGTTTCATACATAAAATTACTTTTCATATATATAATTGGTTTTGAATCTCCCTCTGAATGACAGAGGATATTGCCTTCCTCTTCGACCATCAGTCATATTAAAATTAGCTCATCTTAAAAACATCGACACTTACACGTAATATATGTTTTCAATATAACTGTCATTGCTTACTGCAGCTTAGACTCTATAATGAATTAAAGCATTTAGCTAATGAAAGCATATCCAAGACCACCAGATTAGTAAATATGGTGTAGAATTACTTAAACCATTAGAAACATCTTAAATCATTAAAAGCTACACTTTGTTACAAAGCGTTATTCTGCCTGGATTTTATACCAGTCTACAGTTGAGTGTACTGACCTGTAGGTAACACCTCTTCATACCTAAAGCCTGTCTGCCTGATTACCTATTTTTCAAGCATAGTTACCTTTAAGTAGCCTTATAATAAATAAGGGCTTCAAAATTCTTCATGAAAAGAATAAAATATATTTCATTCATACAAAAAGATATTAATCTTGGCTTTTCTTTGTGTTCATACTGATGATGAAAGTGACTTCAGCCAGGACTGAGGGTGTTTTATTAGACAAGCAAACCTATTTCTGTTTGCAGCTGTGCTAAGCATAACAGTGCCATCTAGTCGCCTGCTAGCCAGCGATTCCTGGTGCAGTTGTATGACCTGTCTAAGCGTGGGCTGTAGTTCCCCACAAGGTCAATTCATTGCTGTTGTGACTTGTTCTTACGGAGGACTTCTCTTAAACTGCTGTTATATCAGCAGTAATGAGGTTGTTTCAGACTATCTTTTCTTTGCACCATTTGTTGAACACCTGACCACAAAGGAAATAGAGCTGAAAAACTGTTCACAGAGTTTTAAACGGGTGATTGTGGTCATAATCAAGCATCATCATGGACCTGCCACCTTAATAACACAAAGTAGATTTGCTCCTATGAGCTTATATAAAATCCCAATTTTTTTTTCTCACCTTATTTGATAAATTGCATTCCTCTAGTTAGCAGAGAGCGGTCCCACACAAACCAATGTATTGTCCCAGTGCAGAAATTAAGACTTCATCACTTAGAAAAGACTCAAGACTAAGGCAGTTCCACTGCTGCATGACTTAATTGCTTTTCAGTTTCACTTGCTTACTCTATCTTCTTTATCTTGTAGATGTATTTAAATCATCAGATGTTGAATTTGATGAATATTTTAATGGACCTTTCCTGGGTATGTTTTATAGAACTAAGCGAACCTAAACTGGTAACTCTAAAAGGTTGGAGTAGAGATATCTGTGAAAAAGCCCCAAAACTGGAATCACTCATGTTGACACGTGAGTGCAGATATTTACTTCAATTTTTGCAAGGTGTAATACATCATAACAAGACTTTATATGTAATTTGTGGTGAGGAAGGATTCCTGTGATTGAGTGACAATATTTTTCTTCAGCTAAAGAGGTACATGGTAGGAAATAAATGGTCCTCACATACTGTAAAACCATATTCGGACCAGAACCATGTTATGCAGATTAAAACAATGTGCACAATGCACAGACTGATTCCTGCTCTCCTTTGATCTGATTTAAGTTCAGACAGAGTCTACTGAGACCATTAAATTCAGCAAGAAAGGAATTAGGACTCAGATCTTCAAATATTTATTATTTCTTCCATCACCATGGTGCCCAGGAACCCAAGGCCCTGGTTCAGACTCATTTATCCCAACAAATGGAGCACATTAAAGGCAGGGTCCTAAGTGTGACATAAGAAACAGCAGATTTGATGCAAGGCAGGGCAGTGGCAACAGCTAGTGCTGACTGCCGTTGCTGGAGACGTCTGTTGGGAGCTTCATGCAAGTCTTGGGGGGAGACAACCCAAAGGTGCCTCCTTGAAAAATTGGCAAGTGCATGGTGGAAGCTGGTGTTATGGGAAATCAAAGCTGCGAGTTAACTCCTAACACCAAATAAGAGGTTCAGGAGGAATAGACAGAGGATGGAGGAATTCAAGACATGTGGTGTGTAGCTGGAGAGCAGCAAAAGGAAAGTCCATGGAGACACACAGAGGAAAGTGACACTGCCATAGCCACAAGCCAGGAAGGTGCTTCTTGAAAAAGAATTTTAATAGGTACAATTGGGCAAGAAGATGCATGTCAAAATCAGCAAAAAATATGTCACAGCAATCAAATATTGAGATCATAAGAATCTGGCCACATATTTAGCTGCAGGATAGTATGAAAGATCATAATTTAGAAATACTATTTAGAAAAACTGTTAACGTTTCGGAGCTGTAGCCAAAGGTGCCGGCTGACAGGCAAGATGGAGGTGGTTTCCATGGTGATGACCAAAGGTGGAGTAGACATAAACAGAGACAGGACCAACTACCACATTAGCAAACTAAAGGGCAGACAAAGGAGGAGAGGATTGAGAGCTGATGAGAAGTCACTAAGGCTCACGGATTTAAAGTCATAGAGAGGTTGAGCAGAAAAAGTTGATGAGCCCAGGACAGGCAGCCACACCAAGAATATGTGGGAGACGGAGGAGAATGTCCTAAGGAGGAGGTCAGGACAGAGCAGCACCTCCTGAGAACAAAGGCAGCTGTGCAGCCCCCGCGGCAGCTGGGAAAATTGTAATCAAGGCTGTGGGCTGAGTGAGGAGCTGAGGGTAAAGCAATGAGCATGGAGAGGTCAAATGAGTGATAGAAAGCCCTGTAATCACCCCAGGTGAATTTGTCAGATTTTTAAAGGGGGTGCAAAACAGTATCGAGAATGTGGTAAGCTCCTGAAGCTCAGCAAGGGATGTAGACTGGTTCTGAGGATGTAGACTGGTACTGAGGGAGCTGGCGGAGGAGCTTGCCAAGCCACTCTCCATCATTTACCAGCAGTCCTGGTTAACGGGGGAGGTCCCGGATGACTGGAGGCTTGCCAACGTGACGCCCATCTACAAGAAGGGCCGGAAGGAGGATCCGGGGAACTACAGGCCGGTCAGCCTGACCTCGGTGCCGGGGAAGATTATGGAAAGGTTCATCTTGAGGGCGCTCACGAGCCACGTCCGGGACAACCAGGGGATCAGGCCCAGCCAGCACGGGTTCATGGAAGGCAGGTCCTGCTTGACCAACCTGATCTCCTTCTATGATCAGGTGACCCGCCTAGTTGATGAGGGAAAGGCTGTGGACGTGGTGTACCTGGACTTCAGTAAAGCCTTTGACACTGTCTCCCACGGCATTCTCCTGGAGAAACTGGCGGCTCACGGCCTAGACAGGTACATTCTTCGCTGGATAAGAAACTGGCTGGACGGCCGAGCCCAAAGAGTTGTAGTCAATGGAGCTAAATCCAGTTGGCGGCCGGTCACGAGTGGTGTTCCCCAGGGCTCAGTTTTGGGGCCAGTGTTGTTCAATATCTTTATCAACGATCTGGATGAGGGGATCGAGTGCTCCCTCAGTAAGTTTGCAGATGACACCAAGCTGGGCGGGAGTGTTGATCTGCTGGAGGGCAGGAAGGCTCTGCAGAGGGACCTGGACAGGCTGGATCGTTGGGCCGAGGCCAACTGCATGAGGTTCAACAAGGCCAAGTGCCGGGTCCTGCACTTCGGCCACAACAACCCCAGGCAACGCTACAGGCTTGGGGAAGAGTGGCTGGAAAGCTGCCCAGAGGAGAAGGACCTGGGGGTGCTGGTTGACAGCCGGCTGAACATGAGCCGGCAGTGTGCCCAGGTGGCCAAGAAGGCCAACGGCATCCTGGCCTGTATCAGGAATAGTGTGGCCAGCAGGAGCAGGGAGGTGATCGTGCCCCTGTACTCGGCGCTGGTGAGGCCGCACCTTGAGTACTGTGTTCAGTTTTGGGCCCCTCACTACAAGAAGGACATTGAGGTGCTGGAGCGTGTCCAGAGAAGGGCAACGAAGCTGGTGAAGGGCCTGGAGAACAAGCCTTATGAGGAGTGGCTGAGGGAGCTGGGATTGTTTAGTCTGGAGAAGAGGAGGCTGAGGGGAGACCTCATCGCGCTCTACAACTACCTGAAGGGAGGTTGTAGTGAGGTGGGGATTGGTCTCTTCTCCCAAGTAACCAGCGATAGGACGAGAGGAAATGGCCTCAAGTTGCGCCAAGGGAGGTTTAGGCTGGACGTTAGGAAAAAATTCTTTACTGAAAGAGTGGTCAGGCCTTGGAACAGACTGCCCAGGGAAGTGGTGGAGTCACCATCCCTGGAGGTATTTAAAAGACGTATAGATGAGGTGCTTAGGGACATGGTTTAGTGGGCATGGGGGTGTTGGGTTGACGGTTGGACTCGATGACCTTAGAGGTCTTTTCCAACCTTAATGATTCTATGATTCTATGATTCTTAATTAAAGCAGGGAGAACTTTAATGAACTAGCTGACAAAATATGGTGTTCCTTCTACTGGACTGGAAGATGGGGTGGGAAGGTCCCTGGTTTTCAGCTAATAGTTGGCAGGCAGATACGGCAGGGCACTTAACCCCGGGAAGCGGGAGACCCTGGGAGTGCGGCATCTAGGTGAGTGAGACCGCTCTGACATTTCTGCTCAAGTAGAGATGCTGCAGCAGAAAGAATAGAAAGGATTTTAAAAGAAGTTTCCACTTAGACTCCAGAGAGACTGAAACACTCTCCATATGTACCTGAGCTCCTCTCTAAAGGCCTCAGATACAGAAGCCAACAGAATTACAGCCCTGCGCCCTGTGCAGGACTGATGGGTGGATATCTGCCACTGATTGCAATAGGGCTTTCTTGGCCAAAGAGCTTTGTGGGCTGTGAAAATGCAAATTTCCTAGAAGTTGTTTTTTCCTCTGTGTCTCCAGAAGGCGAAGGCTTCTTTAAAATTAAGTGGAAAGGGTAAAAAGTAATAAAATCTGCCGTAGTTTCTGTAAAGATCATATGATAACTAAGGAGCTATGTCTCTCCTGTGCATGATGGGAAAACATACAATAATAATAGTAGTAGCAATGATAAAGTATGGGTAGACTAGTTGTAGACCTATATCTATCCAGCTATGTATAATATATGAATCTGGAGGTTATGCAGTTCTATGCTTATAAGGGACCAACTCATCAGGTAGCGCAATTCTATTAATATTGATCAAGCAGCACATAATTATATGCAGAGTGTATGACTTGTGCTTAGTTTTTTATTGCTCATTTTGAGGTGAGGAATCTATTCTTCTTAGCAGGGAATCTCATTCCATTCAGGAAAACAAGTAAAGAATGGCACTGGTAAGTCACTAATATTAATGGAAACTGCCTGTGTGGATTCTCTATTCATAAAATACTTCTGTAGCACCAACTCTTTAACTCAGTGGTATTTTGCTCTGTGATCCATTCTATTGTGTGATCTCAAAGTCTGTTTTGTTAGTAACAGTAGTTCATGGAATTATTCTAAGCCATTAAAACACAGATATGTTACATTCATAATTTTGTTTTTCATTTAGACAGAAGTTCATTTATTTTACCTTGGGTGTCTTACACTGGGAGAAAAACTATTCAAAAATTGTATTTTCAGGTATACAGTTATTTTTCCTGGTATGTTTTCTTTGCAGATGATGATAATATTTCTCACAAAGATTTAGTAGAAGCTAAAGGTTAAAAAAAGTCTTAGTGCTGAGATGGGCCAAGTATAATCAAAAGTCAGAAGACGGGTGGAAGATCTGAGCCTTAGCAGCTGTGTGTGTACTGTAAGGCTGGAGTATAGTAGCTACGCCCAGTCTGGCCACCTGCAGACTTTATGTCAGGGCAAACCTGATCCGCATCACTCTTCTGTGCACCCTGGTTTGCTCAGAAAGGAAAGAGAGTGGCCAGGCGGGGCATTCCAGTGGGTTCCTCAGCCATGGCATCTAGGTACCTGTGTAACAGGGACCTGTGTGGGTGTGCAGTTCACAGCGGAGACATGTCCAGCAAGAATTTGCATTGGCAAATGACCTGTCAACATTACTTCATCTTACAAACCTGTGGCCTTAGGACTAATTAGGTAATACTTCTTGTTCTGCTCTGCAAAAGCTAGTGGTCTCTTGGTTGGACTAATTCTGCAATATTCTTTATTGCTTCATTTTCTTGCTGTCCTATTATTTCTGGTTATGATCTTACTAGATATAGAGGGTTCAAATGGAAAACTTTAAGTACAGAGGTGATGCTAGAAAAAGTACGAAAAATCTCATGAGTAGCCATATTCTGTAGTGAACCAGTGACCTGGCATGGGCTTGCCTCCTGGAAATGCTGCCTCTTCAATTATATGTTAAGTTAAAGGTTTACTACTTGCAAGAACAGAACTGTACAAACCTTCCCTGACTTAGTCTGAAAGAATGTGTACACCTTTGATTTCAGATATGCAGACTTAAAGGTGAGGGACGATCTTGTGCTAAGAAATGGGGGTGAAGCAGGCAGACCTGGCTTCATTTCCTGCCTGTGCCACAGACTTGCCATGCAACCCAAGATAAGCTACTAAGCTCTTTGTTCATTATTTCAGGCTCTGTGAAATTGTGATAATAATGCTTCCTTTCCCTTTATATGCTCTTATTCTTGCCTAATAAAATATTATGCTCTCTTGCTTAATGTAGCTGGTGTTGCATTTGTGTATTAAATAAACAAGCACATGAATACAGAACTCCCTTTCCAAGACTTCATATCTATGCATAATCAGGACTCGCTTATAAGTGTAAATTGGCCTTGAATGTGAGTATTTGCACAAATCTGTCTGCCTGTTCAGCTGGTTGCAGGTATATTCAGGTCTGGGTACTGATCTGGAGTTGTTTCCAACTGGACTTGATAAATAATAGATCAGTTTTCAGGAACTAATAGTTCAATCAGGATTAAACTAGCCTTTTTTTTATTTAATGTTCATTATCAAGTAATGAGGAAGGTTCATTTCACCATATACTTCTATGACTTAGGTAATTTGCCTGAAATGTTATATTTGTTTAGAATCCTTAGAATATAATTTATCCAGATTTCTGGTGCATTATACTGGGAAGCCAGTAACTTTGGAAATCAAGTTATTTCTCACTCTGCTTCCCTGGAAACTCTAGATTAGTTAATAACATTTTACTGTAACTAACAGTCAACTGGGAATTCTTCACTGTTATTTTCATGACAAACTGTACCTGCTGTGAATGGCCAGACTGCACTTTATGATTTTTCTCAGACAACCCTTACAGCCTTAGAACGCTACGAGTCATTCAGGCAGAGTAAAACATTTATGGCCAACGTTGATGAAAAGCGCATTAAAATGATCACTATTAGTTAATGAATAGAATACATTTGGATCCAAGGCTGATAATGTAACTGAGTCGTGGACCGCAGTAGTGATTTACATCTCTTTACAAAAAGCATCAGAAGTGAAGGTTTTTATCATGTATCCTGACTAACCCAAATTTGAGTAAATATATGTATTCTCTCCCCAAAGTCTCCCTGTAGTGTCAGTGGCTGTGACTTTACTCTTTATGTGCTTTAATCTCCAACAGCTATGTAGATGTTAATTTGTACATAAACCAATACTGTATTCTGGTTTGGACTTGGCTGTAGATAGAAGGATTGATCTCTGATGCAGAAGTGTTGCCAGAAGGGTAAATGACATCTATCAGCTCTGTCACTGCCTTGTGCCGAATAGTGGGAGAAAAGCAGGGCTGTGTAACCCCACTGCCCTGTTAATACTGTAGTTTTATTTTGGAGAGAAACGGTGCTAGTTGGATCTGATCATTAAAGCAATGAAAATTTTTCCTATAGTTAGGACTGGAGAAATATCATCCTTAAAAAAAAAAAATAGTATTTTATTACTTTATTATGCATGGACCTGATCTGTTGGTGGCATATTTTAAAAATAAAAATGTCCAAGTTTCTCAGCACTTGAGTCTGAGAAATTAAATGCATAGCTGTTGGTCTGCTGCGTATCTTTCCCTTAAGATTTATGTATTAGATTTTTATAATTTTATTTGCTTACATGTTTTAAGGCTTTGTTAATGTCTACCTGCTTTGTTTGGCACATATCAAGGAGTACCTAGTATCATGGAGGCTACTAATACAACTTAGTTCACAATGCTTACTGTGTACTGTAAATATTGTTACATATTCCCTAAATCCAAACTGCAGACTGCATCTTGTTGTTTGACATGCAACAAAACTGCAATTCCATTTGCTTCAGATCGACAACTTTTTATTGTAATTTGCTGTGAAAACCACACCGTTGTCGTATTCTTCATCCCATTTATAGAATCATAGAATCGTGAAGGTTGGGAAAGACCTCTAAGATCATGGAGTCCAACCAACTTAGCCAGTCCATTAAAACTGTCAGTATAGTTTTAGAAACTGTTGTTGTCAGTTTCCTGTAGTGCAAGTAACCTCCCTGAACTGCAGACCTGTGGTGGGGAGGAGGCAAAGGGTGCAAGGTCATCTCTAAGACACTACAAGAAGCTCGCATTCTTCTTGATGCAAAAAGGCACTACACTAAGGTAATGAGGTTGTATTACGGCAGCTTTTAGAACAATTTGACTCTGTGCAATTGTTTATGAGGGGGAGCAGTTAAGACATTGTCTAGTAAAAAATAGTGATTATCAGAAGCATGAAAAGAACCAGTGCTGGGGAAACACCTTCAGCCAGACAGCCAACACATAAAAACAAGAAAGAAGTCATTTTCCTTGCAAGTCACAGCCTTCTCTTCCTCCCTCAAACCAGATCAAAGAAAATAATTCTGATTTTTGTTTAATATTATAACACAATATATATGAAACATAGCAATGTAATAATAAAGGAAATCCTCAAGCAATTCTGTTACCAAAATTAAAAACATCTTTTTATATGAGACTATTTCTCCTGAAAGGTTTTTTTGTGAGCTCTGGTAAGTATTCCTTTCTGTATATAAAACAAAAGCATATTTTTCTGTAGAAAGTGAGAGACTTTCTGGACTGTTCCTCTTAACTCTGTATCTCCACTACTCCATCTAAGACCAGTTCAGCATTTGGAGCCTGCCCATTTTGAAGTTACTCACGATAGCTCTACGCTGTGTGTTATCAGAAGAGCTATTTAGCTTTGCTTTGATGTCCTTTCTGGTAGTCTTACCATCTGCAGGTGTATAAAAGTAACACCTGTTCAATGAATTCAAAATAAGGACAGTTTGTGGAGGTATCCACAGAGAACACTACAGAAACTATCTGGTAGCCTGGAATATTAAAAAGAACATCAAGATATAAAATACTGATCTTATTAAAAACTCCTACAGCACTGAAAACCAGATGATAGTACTCACAGTATAGGAAAAAGATTGATCTTTCTGACAAATGGAGAGTTCAAGGACAGACTGGTCATTAAAAATGCTAAAAGTCTGGAGCAGCTCCACTGAAATCAGGGGAGTTTCTTTGCATTTACACTCATGAAAGTGAAATTAGCAATTAGTCTTCAGACTCTAAATTTTTTAAGTAGTCCAGTAAATGGATGCCTGTACCCTTCTTCTTTATAAGAAGACTTTCTATTTAGCTCACATTTCATTTCTTCCTGAATCAGGTCCTTCTTGGAGAGACAGAGCTTTATCTTCTGCTATCTGTTGATTCACTTTGCTGGAAGTGAATGTTTAGCCTTTACTTGCCCATTAATCTAGTATTCTAGGACCCATCTATTTTATGAATTTGAATGCCTTATGCCTGTGTGTGCTCATATGCCAAAACTCGATACTCTAGTATAAATCTGTAAACAGTCACCATACAGTCTTCTAAGACTGGTTGCGTTGCTTTTTCTCCTTTAGTTTTTAATACTATGTAATGCAATTACACCCACTGTCACCAATTCTCATTGTATGCAGGCCTTTGCTGCAGAAAGTCATTACATATGGACAGGCATGGGTCTCCATTTACCATGGTGAAGCAGGTCACATGAATTGGTACGTAGTTAAGTGTTTCACAGGTTTATGCTAAGCAGGACAAACTCTGTGTTGACTGAGTTTTGTTACGCTAAAGCCTTATAAACATTATTACATAAATATAGCCTTTGATCATATAACTGGCTAATAACATTATTATTTCAGTTTTGTGGAATAGTTCAATTAAATGGAATAAAACTGCAGTCCAAGGAAGGCTATAATTCCTCTTCCACTGATTTTTACCACTCCTTTCTGTAACAGGTGGTAGTATGACAATTTTCTATTGCAGGACTTGAAAAGGCACAGAGACGAGACAACATGCATTGTTTTGGGATCCTCCTCTTCTCTGCCAGAGCCTGTATGATTCTCACCATTCCTGGTTTTATGCGTCTCAGCCTTGAAATGTTCAGTTTCCAGCTTAGGAACAGGGTATGGAGGTAACTTAGCAGTTTGCTTTTTAAGATGCTGGCCCCCTTTGTGTTGGTTGATCTGTATCACTTGACTTTGGCTGTAGGCATGGTGATAAAAATTAGAGGGCATGATTCATTTCACACTTATGCCACTGTAAAAGGCAGCCAAAGTAAACGGAGTTAGGCTGATATAAGATGCAGACCCACTTCAGACTCTGGTTATAAAGCTAGGATTAGACCGTGGCTCTTCATTTCCTCACAAAGAAGGGTGGAAATTAAAAATGTTGGCCAGGTCATTTTCCTCCCACAAAAAGTGCATTTAACCACTGAGGGGAATACTGGCAGGGCAGGAAAAGGTCTGATAGTTATAGTTAGCCACAGGCTCACTCTCAAGCAATGATCACAGAGCCATTGAATAATTCAGGCTGGCAGGGGCTCGGGAGGTCATCTAGTCCTGTAATGCAGTCGCAGAAAAGCAAAACTGATCTAGTACCTTCTGCCATCCTGAGTTAATACCAAAAAAAAAAAAGGTATTTAAAAGAGTTATTATTTAAAAGAGTTATTACTTAAAAGGAAAGGTTGATTTTAATTCTGTCATTTTAATCCAAAATATTAATCATTTGTAAGTAGGTTTTCTCTGAAAACTCTGTATATGTGGATATAAAAATATGTACTAAAAAATCATGGTGACACGGTTAGTGGAAAAAGTTAAAACCAGGAGCAACTTCAGACAGTTAATTATTTAAATTTCTAGATAACTGTAGATGATTGTGATAATACTACAGTCTATAAAAGGAAGATATCCCTAAAGATTTCTCCTTTTTAAAGTTATGCACATATAATTACCGTATTATGAAACATAATTATGGTACCCTCAGGATTATTTCTATAATCTTTACAAGAAACCTGTCAAGGAATTGATAAAGTGCAGGAAATAATCCAATAAAACAATTTGCATTAGTTTTATCTCACAATATCCATTTAAATACAAAACTATTAAAGTATGATTGTAATACTCTTATAACATTATTTTACAAAGTGGTCCTTAAGACTACGTATAATAACAAATAAATTTATTCCTCTCTGGGGAAGTGGTTGTCTAAAGACTGGGAAATCTTACTTTTCATAAAGCTATCTAGTATAACACCAGATTTTGTTGCTTGGAAATAGTTGTTTCAAAGCTCATCCTTTTTATATATAAAGTTAGGAGTGTTTATTTTCATGCACATCCCTTAGGTTATCTACACTGAATTTCCTCTGCCGTTTTTTCATCCTGTGATTTGGGACCATAAGGTGTCTCTGCACCTCTTTACAGTCATCGTAGTTCAACCCCAACTGGCAACTAAGTCCCAAACAGCCGCTCGATCACTCCCCACTGGTGGAATGGGAGAGAATCATAGAATCACTA
>VZTQ01014355.1:0-13612 GCA_013400755.1 Pelecanoides urinatrix
TAGGACAATGTAGAGAAATGAGTATGAAGTATTTACCGGGTGAGTTCCTTTCCTGGAGCACAAAATCTGTAGCATATTTGTTGGCTTGACCTATGGAATCTGCCACTGTGATTTTTTGTGCTTGAGGAATAAGTAACAGAATGGAGTAAATCCGCTTCATTGCTTTGTTCTCATTTAAGTTCTTCTTTTGTAAACGTTTACTGCTTATATTGCAAAGTGTGTTTTGGTTTTTTTTTTTAACTTTTTCCTATCTTATTGTTTGTTGGGTTATCTTGTCTTCCTCACTGTACTGTGTGACTGGGATCAGGAAGAGAATGCTGTGGTCAACCCATTGGGGAACATTAGAATGTGGTGTTCACTATAATTGTTCATAGTATTTGTAGTCCATAGAGGAAAAGAATTCAATGACTTTTAATAAATTAAAGGTTTATGTTAACTTTTTAGAGTTAAATTAAATGTCTAATGTAATGCAAAAAGTAAGGTACGGAAGTCCACAGTAAGGACTACCAAGCAGTCTTAACTTTGTCCAGTAGTGATAATATGTAGTAAACTAAGTATATGGTCAGGCATGATAGTGTTTGTAATTTAAAATTGAAGAGTTTTTAAGAAGACATTGGCTTTTAATAGTCAATTTCTCATTATGCCTCTATAGCATAGTTAAAATTATTTGGAAGCATCGATGCTTTCAGTACATATTTCCAGATGTAGGGTAAAAGGTTTTTATGGATACATTTTTTGTTACATCTGTTCATCTGTTTTAAAAACATGAACAAGCTTTCAGGTATATGAGCAATTCTTTTTGCTTGCTTGAAAGCTTATCTATGTTTTCCAGTTTTACCACTTGTGTCTTTTCAGAAGTGAATGTTTCCTTGCATTTCTTTTTATTTTTTTGGAGGGAATAGTTACAGTTCCTTCTAATGTAATTTTTTAAAATTTGCTTGCAGTTGTACATTCCAAACCTCTGGGTTTTATTGTGACTTGGTATTTGAGGTTTTATTGAAATTGTTCTCAATACTGAACTGAACATAGACACTAAAACAATTGTTTGGATCAATTTTTCCTGGGTTTTGGTAGAGGTTTTTATACTTACGTAAGACTCATTAGACACTCATCATAATTAAGTTAGCGACAGTTAATTTTGACTGTTGGTGTGATTCCACAGCTGTTTAAGATGTTTAACTCTGTTTTTGTCTGTCCACTGCATTGGTGTTAGTTTTTAGTTAGATGTGTTGTAGGGAAGTCAGAGACGGAGGGAGGACAGGGAACTAAAACTATGGTAATCCAGATGTAATTGTCTTAAACTACTGTTAGCTATATCCTCAAATCTGTTCATATTGTGTATGTACAGGCACATGTGCTGTTTCTTCTTTTTCTGTCCTCGTTCCTTTCCTTAAAATGTTCACAGTTTTATATTGCAGTTTGAGTACTGTTTTTTTATTTTGACTCAAAGAATTAAAAAGCCTATAGTTTGCTATGATGTTCCCACTATAGAGATAGACAGGTGATCAGCATGATTTTCCTACACCTTTGATCTCTGTAAAGGGATGCTTTGAATTCTGTAGTAAGTGTTTAGCTATGAGACAGTACTGACAGTGTCTGATACCCTGGAAACGTGTTTTGTCCGAAGAAGATATCATGATAAACAGGTCTGTTGTGGCTTAGAACATCCATAAACCATTTGAAGTCAGTGAAGTATACCTGCCATGTTAAATGCTTTTCTCAAGTGGAGCCACCGTGGGAGGCAGAACAGGGGGCTAGATGTTCTTTGACTCTGCCACTCTTCTCCGTGCCTGGTAATCGCTCCTGGGAAACGGAGCAGCCACAGGTAGTAGTTCTCTGGGAGGGTGTTACNATCTAGTGGCAGTTCTGGTCGCATCAGGCATAAGCTGCTTTTAAGTTTCCCAGACTTGTAAAGGGAACAGTCTTCTGTATTCCTTGCCCCTTCTGCAACACTGACACTGTAAAACTAATTGTCCAATCCCAAGCAGTAATAAAGTGACTTCAGGTAACTTTCAGATAACAAAAAATCTTTTACTTTGGTTTCATTTTTATGAGTGGGTGGTTGTGCTTTTCACATAGGGGAATGTTACTTGCTGTCAAGTTATCAGTAATCCCATTGAAGCTTTGTCAAGTGCAAGTTTGAGTTTCTCATGGCTCTGATCAGGCACTGACAGCTCTGTGTAATCCTAGGTATCGGAAGGGTGAGTATTTTTGATCCCTGCTGTTACTTGCAGAGTAGTATTTTAAGAGTTGCCTTCAATGGATGAACACACTGAATGTGTGAGTGGAGGGAGATGGAGTGTGGGCTTTGTTTAAAGCTTTCTCTGTAGAAGCAAGGTGCGTAACATACTTGTGCCCTTGCAGAGTTTGGCTCTAGAATTTTTGTTGCACAGTGCCATACATTTTGCAGTCACTAAAATGTGTTACTTTTCCCTCGTGGCTGAACTACATATGGAGTTTGAGGTGTATTTCTGACCGATCTATAAAAGTGTTTGCTAGAGACGCAGGCATGCATAATGATGTGATGATGAGGATCTCTGGCTCTAGGAAGAGGGCAAAAAAGCACATGCACACTTAGATTTTGGAATACTCCAAGTTTCTGATTAAATTTTGGGTTATGTTTGCATGTTCTTCTATACTTTTACGAATTGAACTTCCCAGTTCATTTTGACATTTTAATAGGATAGGAATTCAGGTGGTGTTGAATGAGGTGAGTATAAATCACAGCCCGATGATTTTTAAGTTACAGTAGGTTTTCATCACACACAGAGAAGAATTAAAATATTACTTAAGGTTTTCTTATTGGTTTGAGCTTTCAGAACCTTGTTAAGATAAGGGAAAAATACAAGTTTTAAACTTGTATGAGAATAAAGGGTTCTGACTTTTAACCAGGAGCAACGGTTGGCAGCTGTGTAATAAATTAAGTAATGGTAAATATTCTTACTGAATGTAATATTATAAAGTAAGGAAATTGAAAAAAAAAAAAATCCAAACAACAAAACACTGTTTAACAGGGTGGGTCATGAAAGGCAAATGGTACCATTTGAAAACATCTATAAATGGTGCTGGTCCAGAAATTTTCTGTGTGGTGCAAGAAGCTACTATTTATAGGCAGCTACTGTCAGCTTCAGAGAAAGCAGAGAAAATCATGAAAAGGATGTCTCTGCCATTTATTCAAGCAACAAACAAAATGAGAAAGGGGGAAGGGAGGGAGAAGACTGGCCAAGTCATCTCAGTCTTTTGGCAGAGGGTATTCACCCCACTATTTGAATCCACCGCAATCTTTAATCCTGTTGCTAAAAAAATTTCAACAACCACTAAACCCCAATGCTGTTTGAAGGGGATACTTGACTAAATCTACTTTTGCTCCTACATACCATAACTGTATTGAAATTTATACACAGAGGACTTTGATCTGTAAAAGTATATCGCAAATTATTCTGGTGAGGAACTTTCAGAAGCAGTTTTAAAAGATTTTAAAGAAGCTGCCTGCAAAATTGTTTTAAAGGACTCCAAGGAACTTCTGACTAAATGTGCAAGAAGATGTCAAATTATGTTCAGTTTTACAAAACTAAGAAAATACATATAAGAAGACATTGAACTATTCCTATAACTTGTTTACAAGCTGTCAACTCATAGGAAAGATGTGAATGTCATTACCAGCAATTGAATGAAAACCTTCACTTACACAGCGGCAGTAAAAGAAAAATGTGATAGAGGACAGAAAATACTATCATGGCATACATTAATGTCTTGTTCTCATTTGAATAAAGTTTTCAGCTCTGATTGCTTAATCTTCCTTAAATTTGAGAACTGGAAGGGATTCATAATGGGCCATGAAAGGGACCAGCGGGCATTAGAAAACCTCTCAGGAATGTTGAAAATGGATGGATTATTGTTGTTTTGGGTTGGGCTTTTTTTACACTTTGGAAAGGAGATTGCTCTATGAATATATGACAAAATGAAGATTACTTTATGAAAAGTGAATGGAAACTTCCCCCTCGCCCCCCTTCATAAGACTTTTACTGAAATTGGAGAACATGATTTTTTTTTAAAAGTTTATGACGTGTTCCTGCCTTTTTTGAGGTTCCTCTGTCTCCTTAAAGCGTGCTAACCACTACCGTAAGAAGTACCCCAGTGGATCAGTACCATGGTTCATCTAACCCAGCAGCGGTAGGAGGGGCTATTTAGGGAAAGAGGTCAGCCTTGCCACTGTCTGCAGTCTTTGTCTTCCCCCAGTATCCAGAATTATATCTGGGATATTAGAAGTACAACTCTCCCTAGTCCTATTAAATACCCATTTATAGACCTATTGTCCATGAATTTATTGAATACCTTTCTGACCCAACTTACACTGTCTGCCCCCACAACCTCTTATGGAAGCAAGATCGGGAAGTTCCCTGGTTGCTGCATAGAAAAGTACATTACTACTTTTATCTGCCTGAAACCAATGTGCCTTGAGAGACTGCTCTCAGCTTTAGTGTTGCAGGATTTGGTGAATGACAGTTTCTACTCATTTTGTCTTTTATGGTTGTAAAGCGCAACCAAATCCACCCACAGTCTTTTCTTCAAAAGTGAGCAATCTCACCCACCTTAATATCTTCATTCTCTTCGCCTTCTTAGTTGTCCTTCTCTTTACCTCCTCTAACTCCGCTACATCTTTTTTGAGGTGTGAAGACTAGTGCCACAGTACTTGAGGTGTGGGTGTACCGAAGTTTTATTTATAGTTTGAAAATGACACTTGCTTTTATTCCCTAGCTTCCTGACGATGGCCAATGTTTCACTGGCTTTTTCGTTGTTGCAGCTGCATGTTGGGATGTTTTTAGAGAACTGTAAGTGTTAATTTAAGGATCTCTTACTTGAGTTGTAACTTCTAGTTCCAGTTTCAGCATTGTGTACCCATAAATTAGATTATTTTTCTCTGGTTGTCTTATCTTTCTTTTGTCTATGTTGAAGCTCGTCTGCCACCTTTTTGTGTACTCCCTTATTTTTGAGAGGCCCTTTTGAAGTCATGGCATCTGACTATGCAAAAAGCTGTCTTGCCACAGGATCAAACCTCAAATTTAGCATAACTCAGAGTGTAACTGAACACCAGGCTGGAAGATGATGTGTAAGTTTCTAGCTAATGTTTTGAAAGGCCTATATCATAAAAGAAAACAGTGCTTCACTTTCCCAGTCCCCTCCTTCACTAGCACTTGTTTCCATGTAATCTTCTTGTATAGAGGATTGAAGTATTTCATGGTTTGGACTGTTCTGATTGTGAATTTGTTTTGCACCTCATCTTAGTCTAGTGTCCTGGTACCATGATCATTGTCATTGCAGATGCGCTAGTTCACTTCCAGGCTCCCATCTGGAGTGAGCCAGATGACCTGCCTCCTACAGGAAACCTAAACTTCCTTGACTGGTTTTTGAGAAGAGACCCGAACTGCATCATTTTGGCTATCACTGCTCAGACTGTCCTTCTGCATTTTAGTAAGCATCACACTTTCATATTCTCGTGCACATCCTTAGGCATGCAGCACATGCTCCTGTTCATGCTCTAGAAGTGTCATAGTGGGAAGCTGCAGTGCAGTTTTCTCACTTTTGTGTAGGTCAAGGCGAATAACCATAAAAAAAAATTCAGAGGTCTTAGGGCTCTAAGCATGCCACTTGGGACCACAGGGGTGCACCTGTACAAGCATTACAGTTCAGATCAAGAATGGACTTCGGACATGTTTCTTCTGATCACCCCTTCTGTCCTCGTGCTATGCTTTAGTTCGCTTTGAAAGTGGCCTTGGAGCACACTAAATTCCTTTTGGATTAAATTTAGGGTACACTCCAGTTATGTACGTGATACACTCCCACAAGGGGTGTTCAGTCTGTGGCACTAGACACCCCACCCTGTCCCCTCCAAAACACGCGGTATGAATGTCTGATCCCCAGTACCACCTGCTTTGCTCTGCAGATCTGCTCCTATTGAGGTACACTACCTGCTACCATAGCACAGCTGAGGGACCTGGGTTGAGCACTAAGTGCTGTAGTTGTGAGCAATATGCCATGAAAGGTGCTGTCCCAGGGCTGTTGTGGACATGAACCAACCCGTACCAGTTGACTTACGGTTTCTGTCCATGGTGTGGTCTGGAAAAAAGGCACGGAGGTGATCTGCAGGACTTGAGGTTTTTCTGTTACAACCTAGTAGTGCCTGCTGCTTGAGAATGAGAAGGTTGGTCACGGTTTATGCCATGTTTCGTGACAGCAAGTGATAGATCGTCACAGGAGTTGCCTCCCCTCCCCATCAAAAAAAGAAAGACCATTGCGGTGTCCGAACGACAAAACCAGCGTAACTGAATAAAAGGAATTTAGGTCATGGAGCAATCGGCCATCACATTAACACCAATTTCGGAAGTGATTACAGCTCATTCGGCTTGATTTTGCACTAAAATGAGGGGAAAAATTATAAATCTAATTGAAGCATTCTGGGAACATACAGTGCCTTGACTAAAAGTAGCAAACTGTGGAGGACGGATGCTGAGGTGCTTCTAGTCTCTGTGTCCCAAACTAGTGTCCTGGAGGTGGAGCGAGTGAAAGCAGCGCTGAATCGTGGAGCTGAGCACAGGGTGACCTGAGCTGAGCGTGGCCCTGCTGGGGCTTCAGTGTGGGAGAGACTGCGCAGTGTTACCAGTATCAACCCATCATGAAGGTCAGCCATAAGTTTCTTTGAATTTCAGTAAAATATTTCATAGAGTCTGAAAAGTGATTCAGATGAAGTCTAATACAAGAACAGTAATGTATTTAAGACAGGTGATGATAGCTAATGATTTTTACGTAATAGTGCGCCTTCTGGGATCAGTTTTGGGACTGGCTGGCTGGTTTTTCCCATCCAGTAACAGTTACTCATTCCTGGTCATAACACAGAAAGTAACATTGTTCTCAGGAAACTTCATTACTATGCTAGAGTGGAAGTATCATCTCTGTGGAGATTTATATCATGCAGGAAGATTAGGAAGTGTGGAATGAAATAACTGGGATAAAACGTCGCACAAAGTAAATGCGCTTTTGCTCATGATTGGGAGATCATAAACTGTAAATGACAGGGAAAAACCTTGATATTCCAATTAATCATGAAATAAGTTGGACTACCAGGGTGAAGTGATAAGGAGAAAAGTGAGTGCAGTTTCAGAATTACTGTTATTTCACAGTGAGTGCTTCTGTGGAAAGCAGTCTGGAGCTCCTGTGGGATATTGCACCTTGTCCTGGTTGACAGTATTAGAAAAGGAGATACTCCTAAAAGACTGAAACAGGTAGAGATAGGCTCACTGTTCTTGTACCCGTGTGTTTATACAAGCTATAAAAGAAAGCACAGAATATTAAGTGACTGTGAACACATGTAATCTGTGAAAAAGTTGATATATGTTGACAGCAAGGTACTAGTGTGGCTTTCTGGGGTGAATAGCAGAGGCAGACCACACCAAGGTGAAATGTGTTCTGTTTGTTGAAGGGTTTCTAGGGGACTTACCGTAGTATGTATTAAATATGACTGGATAGCTGCTTCCTCCCAAGTATCTTTTTCTGTGGCTAAGTTATATGTGGAGAACTTCTCTGCTCTTAAAAATGATAGGTTCACTGGCATGGTACAGCTGAAATAACTTACTGATAAATATCTAAATATCAGTGCATCTGTTGGCCATTGTGATGTGATACTTATGAATTGAGCTGCTTTAGAAACAAGCCTCCTCTGTCACTCTGGCATCTACAGAGGCCATATCTAGCTGTAGCTTCTGAATGCTACTGTGGTGAGATATTCTTGACAACCTTTTGTGAAGCCAATGGGGTGACTGCCATTGATTTCACTTTGAGGCTTCTGAAAGCAAATGAAGGGGAAATGTTTTAGGAGGAGCTCACTAATGTGAAATAATGCCCTTTGAAATGTGCTTAAAAGAGTATTAACTCCCCACCCCCAAAAGAAACTGGACCTACCTTGAAGGGAAGTAAAAAACCAAAGTGTTACTCTAACTGCGGGAACCACAGGAAACTTTTTTTGAAAGTAAAGGAAAATTTTAGAGTCAGCTTGCAAAATGAAAGGTCAGCAGAAAAAACTAATGAGTCATAATGTGAAAAGATTGGATATTTGACAATTATTAGGGAAGCAAAAACTGTGACGGCAGCGCTGGGATGAAGCTATAGGTAACTGCTTTAGAGGAGATGCATCAGTGTGGACAGCTAACAAGTTCAGCTAGACTGGGCACAGCGAATTATAAGGTAGTGGTTCAGGATGGAGGGGCTCGCTGGTGCTGAATGCAAGGGGAATGAAAAAGTCGCTTGTGTCATACAGCTGTTTGCTGTATGAGGGACCTTAAACGTGCTCATTGTATTTTGAAGCTAAATACTATATGTGGTTCAGTGGCATGTCTGTGTGTTGGTTTTCTTCCCCCTCCTCATTTTTTAGTGGACTGTCAGTAAGATCTGTGGACTTTGTTTTTCTAAAGCACTACGTTTGAGTGGTTTTTGCACAGAAGTCAGATACATATCTTAGATGGGGATTTTTCTGAGTTCGGTAGCTTTCTAGGTGGAGGCAAGAGTAGATGAAGTTAGATTTTAATTCAAAGCTGAAATACATGGGCAGGTATGGGAAACTTGATTAGGGTAATGTTAGTTTCTGTTCTCAAAATCCCGGTTTGTTATGTTGTAGAGGTTTACGGAGATCATAAAATGTGGTTGTAACATGCTTGTCATTTGAAGGACTTGGGTATTGCTGTGATAATTTAGAGAATAAAACAAAATGAGTTTGTAGCTAGGGAACATTCACAAAAAATAAATATTAAAATATATCTTTCATTAAAATTATATGGTTTTTTTTATATTTAAGAACTTGCTTTAGAAATATGGCAGGTACTGGGTATGTTTAGTGACTCTTTTGACAGTGTGATAACATTATTACTAAGGTAACAGACAAGACAATCAGGAAGGCTGGCAAAACCAAAATAAATCTGTATGATTTAGTAAAACAAAACTAAAGTGTAACTGTGGTAGATACAAAGAAAATAAAGGGCTACTTGTTTGTGGACAAATGAACCTTTGAAGCAAAATTAAATCAAACATGTTTAGTGTTGTGGAGAAAGAAACATCTGTCACTAGTAACAGTTCCTGAATAGGAACATTGCCACAGTTGGCAATACTGGAGACACCGAGCTGGAATTCTCTTTTTCCTTGCAATTTTTTCCTTGACGTTTGGTATAGGCATTGTTCGGTGAGTAGAGGATTATTTTTCATCTCCCTAAACTCTGTGAGATCAGGAAAGCCCTTCCACCAGAGTTGCAGGATTGGAGCCCATAGTGCAGGAGACAATTTTCTGGACTATGGTAATTCTGGTAAATGCTGCTTCTGTGTTTGCAGCCTCATGTTTCTGTTAAACATAATTTTTTTTTGTATATGTAGCTTGGGGTTTTTATTATTTTTAAAAGAGTGAAGAAAATTCTACTTTTCGCAATTTTGATTTTTGAATATAAAGTGACAGAGGGTGAAAGCCAATCATGTCCAGGTGTCTCTAGATAAGATAACATTGATATTAGTCCCTCATGAACATGATTAGGAAAATCATGGCTATTTCACAAATGCCTATTATAATCCTTTAAGGGATGCGTAACTTCTGGTGCAGTAGCACTCCTCAGCAAGGCTCTGTAGCAGATGTTAAGTTGTAGTATATTTTTACATTCATCTATGAAACAACTACTGTTGATGCACTTAGAAAAGCTAAGTGCTTGGCTGACAGACCACTGCCTGAGCTAACGTAACACGTTTGTGCTCCTAAAGAAGTGGCAAGTTCAGAGGATGTGACGTAAACTGTGAGTTTCCTTTACTGAATGTTGGGTCCATTTACATTGCCATAGCCTGGTCCTGCTAAAAATAATTGCCTGGGTTTGAGCTGACAAGGCTTAAACAACTGTATGATGGTCATAGCGTAACACTGCTGGGCAGGGTCCTGCTGCTGTTTTTGGGGCAGGAATGAGAATGTCATAGTGGAAGTTATGAACCTTTCTTCATAGCCTGATCTAGAGCCCGTGCGTGAATTTTTAATTACTGCGGCTTAAAGATATTTCTAAGGCTTCACAAAACTTCTGCATGAGAAGTGCGACTACAGTGTCTTTCGGGGCAGGTACACTTTAATTATGTGGAAGGGTGGGGAATGCTGTGGTCTTTTTCCAGCCTTACTTCTTGAGTCACTTGGAAGGGCGCAAAGAGGTTTGAGTCACATGTCAGCCAACACTTTAGCCCAGACTGTAATTTAGAAAACACCAGCCCATGTTTAACACTGATAACTTAGGTTTCTGAAAAGTATTCGGAAGTTGAAAAGGCCATGGTTTTAGTACTGTCATTGATCACTGCTTCAAAATTGTAGTTTGGAGAAGTTCTGCAGGTAGAAAATGTTCAGTTTGCTTAGAGGTGAGGATCTAAGTACAGCTTGATATTTGCAATCAGTTGGCGCTGCTACTTAGGTCAAAGATTAGTTAAAATGTTTGATTTAGCCCTGGTTGTTTGCTTTTGCTGCTGCTTCCTAAACCTTTTTCACCAATAGCTCCCCTAAGGACTCTTGCAATAGAGGGGATTTATCTGATATTTCTGCAGATGTTTATGCTTGCTTTCTTCTGTTTGTCAAATGTTCATCAGATGACTAGGAAGAGAGGGAGTGGAGAGTTGATGTTCTTCACTTAGGTTGATTAGGGAAAGAATACAGTAACTTATGTGTATTTAAGTTAATTGTAAAGTGTTTGCTTCATGTACGTTCATGTTGTCTTATTGCTGTGTTTGCAGCAGTATTTTCTGCATGGTCTAGTCAGTAGCAGATAAGCCAGGTGTCACATGCTATATGACTACATATTTATAAAAATAATAGCCTTTTCACATAACTTCTCCATTAGTTTGGAGCCCTATAGCAATGGAACGACGTCCCAGAAAAAGTTTTGCATGTGATGTGAATTCTAATCATGTGAGGAGAGGCACTAGAAATTAAAGAAATGCCTAGTGAAGATTTGGTGTATCAACACTATGGCTCTACTTCCCTCTTTTGTTTTTGAGATGTGTGTGAAGATAGTTGTTCTCAAATCACTTGTTCCTTTTTCAGTTTGTCATAATGCATGTTTGTGTTTACATGGGCATGTTTACATTTTAGATTTTGATACCAACTCTAGAAAATGCACCAGAAATCAGGGACCTTGCCTTCAACTACTCTCTGCAGATTGATTTGGCTCTTAGCTTTAGCATTTGCAGCTTGGTCTTGCTTTATATGCTAGACGAGGTTTATGCCAGCCTAATTGGTTGCTGGCATTCCTGAATTTCACAGCTGCTGTATTCAGCTGTGTACTAGAAAAATATAATGGAATACTGTTTGTGGAGAGCAAGAGGCAATTATAAAGATGTATATATGCTTTCTGGCAGTTCAAAAACATGTAAACTTTTAGTAACACAAAGAATTTTTAGGAACAAATTGTATGGGTACATTGCCAGTTTAGACATTATAGTATACATTTTCTGTTTAAGCTGAGAATATTTGGAAGATGGACATAACGTTTATTTTTGTTAGTGTTTTTTTTTTTATTCAGTCCTGACTTTCCTGGCCAGGGAACGGATGAAGTCTGGCATAGAGATGGAAGATTTATTGTGATTCTTTTGTTACAGCATGCTGGCTTACTGTGTTTGTGAGAGCATTCAGTATTTTCTATTAATTCATCAGCCTGCTTTGATCTCCTTCCACTTGTTATGGCAAAGATTAAACCTTTTTTAATTATTACTTGTTCTCTGTCAAAAGTAATAGAGCACAGGAGCAGGTAATAGGACTTATACGATGGCTCTGTGACTAAATACAGTGTCACAGGTTTCAGCTGCGAATAGTGCTTTTCTTCAGAATTTATAAGATTTGGTAACATACTAAAGAGTATTATAATATTGTATAGAATATGTTTTGCTAAACTTACATTTTTCATGTTGATTTTTCTCTTGATTCTGGACTGACAGCTGGGCCAAGCCTTAAGACAGTAACAGAAGAGTATACCAGTGTAAGCTTGAGGAGTCTTCCAGTTCCCACAGTTTTTGTGTCCTTGCGTCCCAGCACGCTCTTTGTAGAAATGGCAGGAGCGGCACTGCTACGGGAAGACGGTGGCTTCTGTGGCTACTTTTCTGATGGACCAGATAGCTAATAGAAACAGTTCTACAACAGGGTGTTCTTGCACAAAATTAAGTCCCTGGAGGTTATTAAATACAGAAAAATTAATGGAGAGGTGTATTGAGCACCTTGCACAAATAGAACTTGCACAAAGATGCTCATCCAAGGAAACAAGGTGCGAGAGCATCGTGCTCAGTGAGTCTGCTTCAGCCCAGCCACCAGGAGAATTCGGGCAGGGTCCCAAGGGCAGGATGGGTGCCTGCACAACGTCCTTTGGGTGAGGGGAAATGGAGGAGCGCCTGTGTGCGAGGGGGGAGGGCACGGCGGTGGTCCTTGCCCGTGCGTCTCCTGGCAGCACCTGGGTGGGGAATGCAGGCCGTGGTGTCCCCGCAGTGCCCGCAGCTGGGGTACCCGGGAGCGTGGTGCTCAGGAAGCACGAGTGGAAGGGTTTGTTCAGGCAAAACACAGGTCAGGGAAAATAAAAACTAGCGAATGCTAGAGGAATGGAACAAAGTGAAGCAAAGGGGGAGACTTTTTTCTAAAGTAAAAAAACTACTTAACTTTCTTTAGTGGTGGAGTGAATCTTACGCTTTGGGCAAGGACAGGCGTGGAGGTTGTAACTGAGTGTGTGACGTATGTTGCTGACGAGGTGAGCACCGCAGATGTGAAAGCAGTGCTGCCCAGGCTGCTGGCTGCTCTGTGAGTCCCCGAGTGCTACACCTTGCCTGAGTTTCAGTTAGTCTCTTCCTCTGCACATTGCATTAGAGTACGCAGATTTGCTGTTACCTTCCATGACACTTCCCCGTAGTCTCTCTTCTTGCCTAATTTTAACGAGGTGTGAATGTTTAGGCAGCCTTTGCAATAAAAGAAATATTAATTGTTACAAATGTGTTACAGCACATTTGTTACTTGTGCTGTTTGGTGAGATAATTTGGGATATCAGTCAAGGTTTTTCTTCCTTTCTGTCCCTCAGCAGGCCCTAAGAGGCTTAGACTGTATAAAAACATTAACTTTGGAAGACTGTTAAATTACGACTGAAATGGTTAAAGCAGAAGTTTGAAACAATCAGTGGGGGAGAAAATGGGAGTGGATTTGGGGGGTTGGGAGCTTTAGGAAAGGAGAAGAGAAGGTGCAAGGCGGAGGAAACCCAGACCAGAGGAGATGTGTAAGGACCGCACTGCGTGTTGCCCTGCGCGGGTGCCCAGCGGCAGCAGCGTATGCATGGACTGCATCAGGACAGTTGCTGGTGCTGTGGAAGCTGCTCGTGGCCCTTGGGCTCCTGGGGGGTGGCTTGGGGTGGGTGAAGTGAGGGATTGCTTGTTAAAAGAGGACCTGCCTTCCATGAACCCATGCTGGCTGGGCCTGATCCCCTGGTTGTCCCAGACATGGCTTGTGAGCGCCCTCAAGATGAACCTTTCCATAATCTTCCCCGTCACCAAGGTCAGGCGGACCGGTAGGTCCCCAGATCCTCCTTCC
>VZTQ01014357.1:0-29813 GCA_013400755.1 Pelecanoides urinatrix
GCCCAGCCAGTCCTCGAGCAGTGGTCGCTGCCCCTGGCCAACTCCCCCCAGCTTATATACTGAGTATGACATCATATAGTATGGAATATCCCTTTGGCCTGTTTGGGTTAGCTGTCCTGACTATGCTCCTTCTCAGCTTCTTGTGCACCTCCTTGCTCGTAGAGTATGGGAAGCTGGAAAGTCCTTGACTTAGTATAAACACTGCTTGCCAACAATTAAAACATCAGTGTGTTACCACATTATTCTCATGCTAAATCCAAAACAGCCCTATACCAGCGAAGGGAAGAAAATTAACTCTATCCCAGCCGAAACCAAGACATACATTTCTCAAGGTCAGGGAGTGATGTCTTTGGGTCCACTGCTGCTTAGCACACCTGAAAATTAGCTCTCACCTTCTCTTATGATTGTTGAGTTTCTGTTGTGATCTGTTATGATTATGGGATAGTCTTCAAGGGTATGCTGGGTAAACCACTATCCTATTGTATTCTGGAGCTTGTAAAACAGGCAGGCTGAGACAATTGTTTGAAGAGAAATAAATATAATTTATCCTGCTCTATTCATCTCCTTTGAATGTTAGACTCATGCAAGTTTGTGATGCTTTACATACCAATATTAACTACCTCATCACTTTCATTTTGGCAGACGAGATAGGGGAGAAACAAAAATGCTGAAACAGAGAAAAGAAGATGGGAAAGAAGGTTAACATATGGAAAAAATAGAGCTAATACAAAACAGGAGCAGGTCTCCCACTGAGCGATACTGGAATTGGCAATAAACCACTTGATAATTAACAGCTATACTTAAAGGATTAAATCTCTGATTTGCCTACATATTTATGCCTAGCTTTCCTCTTGCCACCTGTGAAAACGCTAATACTTAAGGGTACAATGTATGAGGAGAGACTGAAAGAACTGGGTCTCTTCAGCTTGGAGAAATGAAGACAAAGGGGAGGCCTTATTGCATTCTACAACTACCTCACTGGAGGAAAGAGAGAAGATTGAGAAGTGCGTGACTCAGAAGCATGGTGATAAGACAAGAAGAACAGACACAACTGGGAATATGAGAAATTCTATTAGCCCTTTTTTTTTGTTTTTTTGTTTTTTTTTGTTTTTTTTTAAATCATGGGGGATGTGAAATACTGGAACAGGTAGCCCAGAGAGGCTGTGGATCCTTGTGCATCCTTGGCACTGGTCAAGACTCAAGGAGAGATGGCCCTGACCATCTAAACTTTAAAGCATCATGCCTTTAACTAGATATGTTTTCAGAGTGGGGGGATTGGACTAGGTGACCTCTGGAGGTCTCTTCCAACCTAAATTATGAGTCTACGACAATATAATCAACCCTTTACTTTGCTGCTGAGTCAAATGAAAAATGTCCTTTGTCCACAAATGAAACTCCCAATATAGTAGGAAAATACAAGCATGAAACAGATTCCGCTTCTTTGCCCCATCTCTCTCAAAAGTTATTCTTGACACAAACCTGGAAAAAAATTTTCAAGTGTTTTAAACCACTTATAAAGTTAATTCCTTTACCAAGGAGTCAAAATAGTGTCAAGCACCTTGATTTTTTTTTTTTTATTTATTGCTACACAAATGAACTTTGACAAAATTAGTTTACCAAAACTCTTAGCTTACTAGAAAATGTAGCAATTAAATAATGGCTTTGTAACCATAATTTGGTAAGATGATAAAATCAACACAATCTTTTAAAAATATTGCAGAAAATTCAAAAAAAATTAGCAATCTTAAAGTATCAAAAAGACTATTCTCATTCAAAATAAAATAATGGTTTTCTGCAGAGGAACATCATCCTCTGAGAGCATATTTGTTTCAAAAGTCCTAATCTTTGTGAAAAGATGATTCACTATAAAAATACACCTCCACTGCTGCACAATGCCTTAAAGTTATTGCTATCTCCAGGGATCGGCATAGATAAAAAAATTAAATTTTGCTAATCACACATGCATGGACTGTGATACAAAACCTGGGTGCATAATATGGATTTTAAAGCCAAGGGGAATCTATTGGTTTCCACTGTTAATTTCAAAAACATCAATCTGCATTTCTGTACAGCTTTTCTACAATGATTTGTACTCTCAGTCCCAGTTTATACCTTGGTTTTGTGGAGTATTTTTATCTGCACTGTTGCCACACAGCATTACTATTTGTAACCCAAGTGTCTCTAAGAGCTCTTTGGCCAGAGGCTTTTAGACCTTCTGTGCTCTAACTCTTCACAGCTGCATCACTGCCTCCAGCTCCTCTCCTAGAAGAAATGCTTATTAGATTATTGTTACATGCTGCTATTCTTGTGCTTGCACAAAGGCCAACCAGAGGGCTAGCCAGAAGATCTGCTTTCCCTCCCCTCTTCAGACTCCTCAAAGCTGAAAAGTAGTTTGCTCAGAAAAGATGTATGGACTATGTGGGCCCCTGCATAAAGGAGTAATTCTTGCAGAGATGCACAGAATCGCTAGGGTGGCTATTGGCCACTGAGTGTTGTTCACAAGGGTGGAAGCAGCAGGAGAGGTTTTTGTCCAGATCCTGTAATTAGGGACTGAAGGAAAGCAGAAATGTAGACCGGTATGGGGAGCTGCAGTGAGAGGTTTCATGTCTCTTCTTTATTCCCAAGGAAGGATGATCAAGCTAGAATTGATTTATATGGAGTCATCACAGCACAAAAAGTCAGGAAGAGAAATGGCTTGAACCAGCTTCATAGCATCTTGCTGCTGTGCAAGATAAGCTTACAAGCAGGAGACAGGCAAGCTGAGAACACAACCACTGCAGGTTCCCCCTCGGCTCAGCCACTGGTAACTGGAATCACAACTAACTGAAATAGCAATGAACAGTGAAATCCCTTCAGTACTAATTTTCAGTCTTCTGTTTGAGAAAGAATCCTTCTCCTACAATAATGGTATTTTTTTGAAAGGTTTGTTTTTGCCTGGTCTCTTTTAAGTCATTGTGACCTACATACAGACATGATCCAAATAAAAAATTAAAGACAAAGAGCTTTATGTGGCATTGCTTGGCTAAGCCAGCTCTGGAGTTGCTGTGGCCTCTGTATTATTTTTTCACATAGGGTCAGATACGAGTTCATGTAATTTTTGTTTGTTTGTTTTCTTCACTATCATAATGAATATTTAAATCTCTCTTCAAAAAAAAAAAATCTAGAGTTTGCCCACTGAAGGTGGCATTGATGGACACACCTTTGCTACTGTTGTTATCCTGATATTAAAAAAAAAGCAAAGCCTAGAGTTATGCCTCTGAATAAAACACAAGACTGAGGCACACAATGAAGTTACTGTGAGTTAACACGTTACCACTAAGCCACAGTAACAGGTTCCCTTAGCTGCTTGCCAACATACAGTACAACATGTTAGCTTAAATCATTTTCACCAAGAAACTTTGATGAGGTTTAGATGGCACAAGAAATTACTCTAGGGATATGGAACCCAACCCCTGCTATAACTTACATTTAAATCAAGATTGGTAGGATCATTACTACCTGATGACTGTTCATTAAGCCTGGGTGAGATAAATTTGGTAGTCAGTTCAACTCCCAGTGGCTGGAGACTTGCTGCACACTGATTTCGTCGCACAAAGGTCTATTCCATTTGGAATAACTCAGGCTATAAACTGATCTCTGTCTGGATCACTGGCTGGAAGCAGAGATGTACTGCTGTTCCAGAACATGCAATTCACTCCCACAGCTGGCACCATTCTGACAAACAAAAGAATAACAAGAACTGAACTGCCCTGGAGGACCCTCTGCTTTGTGATTTGTCCCTCCAGGTCAGGGCTGTATCTCACCAGTAATGCAAGGGGCACTGTCAGAGCTCCCGATATACCTGCTCTCTGGGTATAAACAAAGAAGTGCAGATCCCACTGCTGTCAGTCTGGCACCTTTCACTAGCCCTGCATTACTCAGCAGTTAGCAGAGAGAAACAACAGGCATTTCAGCATAGTGAAGGAGAAGCAGCTGGCTAGAGGATGAAGGAATAGAAAGAAGCAATTATACTATTATGGCTATCAAGCAAGCCCACATCACTCTTACTTGTGCTTGGGGGTGCAAGGCCAGCTCATATCCACCTTTGCTGCTGATTGTTTTTTTCACAGAAATTGCTCCCTAAACAGTCATGTTCAGTGATTATTTGTCTCCTTCCTTCTTCCTCTGATTACAGCCAGACTGGGATATCCCTGATCCGCATAGAAATGAATATTTTAAAAGTCAGTGCTGTCCTCAAAGGGGCTTGTGCACCATTAGGTCTCCAGATTTACTGCACTAGCAAAGAACGGTGTAGTAATGAGGTAGCAGCATTTCCTACAAATAAGGAAAAAAGAGCTAAAAGAAAAGGATTGTCTTGGTACATACCTGACTGTAAATTAAAATTATCATCGAGGTCCTGCCTTTATATAAGGAATTTTCACCAAATTTTGTAACCACACTCATAGAGCCAACTCTATATTATAGTAACTCTTCTTGATTCTTGACTCAGTGCATGCACTGTATTTTGCCTATGATCATGAACAGCCAGGAAGCACTACTATCAAAAAATAAGGCATATTTAAACATGACTTTTGATGTGTTACTGTGTTATATCAGGTTCTCCTGTTTTCTACGTCTCTGCATGGGAAGTTTTCCCACACCTAACAGCAGTTTGTGCAAAATAGTAACTATTCCCTGTGGTATATGATAGTAGCACAGGTTTTCCCAGAACTATGGAGAAAGCACAGTTATTAATTGCAATATGTGTACCCAGACTAACACAGCTGGCAACAAAAATGCTAATGAATGCAAGGAATTGTATTCTCAATGTGCAAGACGTGTCACAGCCTCATCACCTGCCTTCAGAGTTCTAAGTCCACTGCCCATTTCCATATTGTTAATTATCCTAGTATCCCCTCAAAAGAATGTTCAAGTCCAAGCCACAGCTCAAACCTATTCCCTTCTGGTGTATTGCTTTACATTAATCCAAAAATAATCATACAACATAAGTATCAGTCCATTTTTCCTCCGTATTTATAGCTCTCATACCTCTCTTCTCTGCTAACAGAAGAGCCCTGAAATCCAGTCATATTCAACCTTGACTCACTGGGTGGACCTTCTCTCCCATTGAGCCATATAAAGCTTTGTGGTTGCTTATGCCTATAATGACTGTCTCTGCTTGCTTAGCTCTCTCAGAATTGACTCATTTTTTCCATCATTTGGGAATGATTCAAGAGCTTATTTTGGCTTGACCAGATCTGACTCACCCTGAGTGACTTCAGAAAGAATCAAATTGAGATTGGTGTAGAAAAAGCAAAACTATAGTCAGATTGTAACTACAGTCTCTCTACTGATATGACAAAGAATTCCTGGCCTCCAATCTGAACGCAGAAGCCGTATTTATCTGGTCTATCACTGGTCCAAGCTTGCATCAATCAACTAATTTGATTTTATTCTGAGGGAAAAACATAATGAGTATATGAATCCCTTTTACATTAAACTTATGCCATAGAGGAAAAAACACAATTACAAAAATTTCACTGTACCACAGAGAAAAATTTAAGAAACCCATTCATACATATATACAAATCCATGATGAAAAAACAGATAAACAGTACCAAATTCCCAATTACAATGTATTAAAATAGACATCGGTGTTTTGAACCATAAAATACTACTTTGTTTTAATAGAGTGGCTCGCACAAGCATTTAAAACTTTCGTATTTCATAAATGAGACAGTTGCAAAGTCTGTTCTATGCCTGCAAGTACAGGGTAGGCCAGGTTATGAAATATGCATAAAGGGACACAGCCAGGTGAAAAACTTTGGGCAAAATTCCAAGGATTTCACTGCGTACTTGTTCAGTTCTTTGACAGGCAAACTCCTGCTGAAATCCATGGGAATTTTGCCTGAGCAGAGATCAAGGAATGTAATACTCAAAAACTAGCAAACCAACAAAAAATGTATTACAAAAAAATTGGATTATTAAAAATACAAAAAATGCTACAATATTAAAGTCTAATGTACTACTTATGATTATGCAGTTAGTGAGACTTATGCAATCTCTAGGCTTAGGTTGTGAAAATAAGTGTTCGGGTTTTTTCTGGTTAGTTCCATTCTGTTCAACATTTGATAAGATGCTATTATTGTGTGTGAGCTATCAACGCTTCTTTATTAAAAAATCAAAACAAAATTTCTATTGAAGAAGAAGTAATGGATTGGATTTAGGTTTGGAAAAACTTAGTATGCAAATCCTAAATGAGCAGCATTTGACCTGTCTACAATTTCATTGCAGCAGCTCATCAGCTAAGGTGTCAATGCCAAATGATTGCTGTCTTTACCTATTTCAAGGACCTTAAGGACTTCCTAACTTTTTGCATGAGGGCAACCATTTGGGGAAAAAAAGAAATTACTCAGAGTAACGCTAAAGTTTAGATAGGCAGTTTTTCTTCTGCGGCCATCAGTAGTTTAGACATCTCACCTAAAAAAGCTATATCTGTCTTTTTCCAAGAGAGCCTCAGTGAAAGTAATTTGATAGCACAAGACAACTGAATAACTATATCAATCATTTTATAACAAAAATGTATCAAATCAGAAGTTGCTCCTAAGTGCATCTTCCTCAAAGGTATGGAGGATGCTTTGTAATGATTGATCATATTCCAATTAATGAATTTTAAACAATACTGATTTTTACATCTTTGATTCTTCACATCAGAGAGGATAAGAGATTTTCTCCTTCCTTCTTCTGTTCCTTCCCCTGCACTGCTAAGATATTTCGCTGCTGTTGCTTTTATGCAGAATCCTAACTGCAACTTCTCCATTATCATTAAGAGCTAGTATGATTTAATTCTGTTAATTCTTTTGGGACACAGACCCTTACATTGCATTATATGATTCACCATACCTTATTTACTACAGAAATGTGTCACTTGACAGGATACATCATGAAATTCAAGCTGCATTTCAGAACATTTTTGTCATTCGAATCGATGCCAAAGTAGAACAAACTGACCACCCCCAGACATATACTAGATTGAAGTACAAGAACTGGTGATGGAACATTCAGTAAACATAACATCTAACCAACATAGTAATCAATGACAAGGGAGTGAAAGTAATACCAAATGCCAGTGGTGCTCCAACATTAATTATCTAGACTGCAGACCTCAAAAACACAAAGAATGAAACTTGTATGACGGGCAGATTGCTTGGAAGCAGTGTTGCAATTTTAAATAATTCTCAATCTTTCCCGCATAATATATAGAATTACATGCTACAGTTCATTTGTTTTTCTAACAGTTTTCCCTCTCTTTTTATTCCATTAGTTAGGTTGAACTTAAATAGAGGAATCCTATAATCTTGCAAAAAAAGCATCATTAATATGTCCTTCCTTTTCAGAATGAAGTATCTCTGTTGCAGTTTAATTTCTATATTTTCCAAACTAGTATAAACTATGCTAAGAAAAAAATGCATTTTAAAATCAGTTCTCAATGTTTTTGCAGCCTAACTATGCCTACTAGAAGCATGAAGAAAAACAACCACACTTCCAGTGAATAGAAATAAATTTAGGCTGGCAAAGGTATCTTTTCCTAGTAGGGTATGTACTGTTCAGTATGGTGGTTTTAGCTTTAGTGGTGAAGGAACTCCATCTGTTAAAAAAAACCCTGTACTATACAGCCACATCAGCATATCCTTGGTACTGCAGACTTGGCCCTTATTCTGTGATAAGCCTCCACATGGGGAATTAGATTAGTACAACTACAGAGAAATGCAGCATAGTTATACCAACGTATTTCCTCACAAGGATGGTGAAACAGTTGTTGAAGACTTGCATTTTGCTTTTTATTATTTTCTGGGGGGTGGGAGGGGAACGCTTCAGTTGGACACCTCTAGAAATAAGAGAATTTGTGTTATGAAAGATACTAATACTGCATTGTCCTTCATATGTAATTCAAGAGCAGACATTACTGCTATTACTCCAGTGAAACAGCATAGTGTGTTTAAACATTCTGCACTATTTTCATGCATTCTACTACCATTTAATAATCTGCAGTATCTACTAAGCACCACCATTCAAGTTTCCTTCCCTAATGCAGATATATTTAATTGACAACTTATTCTCTAGTATTTAAATTAGCCAGTAACAATACAAACAAAAATAAGAAGTGTGGTAAGATTGAGCATTTGCCTAGAAAATACAATGTTATATGCTTTAATTACAGCATTGAAACTCCTGGCCTACAGATACCGCAAGATACTTTGTAGAAAATACTATACAGACTCAGTAGATTCCACACTAAGTGTTGCTATTAACCAGACAGAAAAAGACAGGACTTCAGTACATGACAAAAACGCAAGCGTTCCTGATAACCTCAACAATATAAAAATTGGGCTTTTGCAGCTTTAGAAGTCACTTGACCAATGGAAGAATTGCAAAAATCTGAACAACCCCATTCCAGCTTTCTGACACAGGCACATTCACAAAGTCCTGAATTCAGCCTAGCTGTCAGACTCCATGGGCTGCGCACAGCTCTGGAGAACTGTGTGACATGGGTAAAAACATTCTGTGAGACAACACAGCCTTCCTGCTTAGGTCCTTGAAATACCCACCCCTATAATGCAACAGTTCAAATTTCACTGAAATGCTCTGAAACCCTGCTCAATGTCCCAAAATTGCCTGTCAAAACCCTTCATGGATTCCTGCTAACAAAACAACCCTGAGTATAAACAAGAATCCAGTTCTGCATATTATGCTTTGGCAAAACTTCCATTGACTTCAACTGTCAAGTAGAACACAGACAATAATCATGACAAACAACAAATGCAGGAGCTCAAAGCAAGATCTAGCCACTTTTATCTTACAGAATGCATTTAAAAGGAACAAACAATGTTTTGCAAATTATCAAGATTAGTTCTAATTATATTCATCTCCTGTCTTTAGAGTTGCCAATAGATAGATATGAAGAAGTCACACCTAAACACAGGTTGAATGACACAGTGACAGAGATATTATTATACCTCAGCATTTGTAATTTTATGGACTTGTCTGTGACAGGACCAAGGAAAAGGATTCCTTAGAGTTTTCATTTTGACTGTGTCACTCCAATTACATTCCCAAAACTTTTGGACAAGCAACATTTACCATCTTGCAAATTTTTCCACTGATCACCATGTGTCCTTATCATTGACAGGATAATCAAGTCTCTTATGTTAACCATCTCTGACATGGTTTTGTGGACCAGCTGCCAATCACTTACCCTGACATAACAAACCACAGTGGTTTATTGGTTACAGTATCAGAACCACAGTCTATTTTGTTTTGGGGATGATGGAATGTTTTTTCTATGGCTATAAGGCTTGAGTTAAAGGGAGTCTCTGAATGAGGGCAACACAATTTCTCAACCACTGACAATCAAGCACACCCTTGAAAGATAACAGAGCAGGCTCTTAGCTTGAAGGATTCTTTCTCTTGATGTGCAAACCAATTGCAAATAGTGTTTTCTCAGGGTTAGAAGTTACAAGATAACCTGGTAAGAGCAATTAAAAAGTGACCTGACTTTATCAAAGGAAGTGAATTGACAAGGACCATGCTGGGTATTGCTGATGAGCTCTGACAGGAAGACAGGCTGAGCCCGAATACTCCATAAATTGATCCTACCTGGAATTAGATTAGGTAACAGTAAGAAAACATGTGTATCAGATATGCATAAAATACAGATGATACACTTTTCCTTGTTTTGAAATACACTTAGCACAACAGGTTCTACAACTTAAAAGTCCACAAGAAAACAGAACGTGAAACACTGACAAGAATAAATCTGTAAGAGAACACAACGTGATATATTGAAAAGAACAAAATGGTTTAAGATCTAGAAAGAATTAGAGTGGTCAGAAATGCAGATATCTTAGTAATCAGGACCTAATGTTCACATTGTCATTTCACTATGTTAATGATTGAACTCTGCAGTCTTGTAGCCAGACTGTGTCTTTCAAGTGCTCTTATTTCAGGGAGCACTGAAAGTCACTGCATGCCAAGCATATTTTGCTGTCAGTGTGCAGGGGGATGTTTGTGTCCTGAAAGCAGTACAGCATTTTCTCCCTTGCATACTTAATGCTCATAGGGTTTTAGCAAAGAAAGGTCTCCACAACTTTAGGCTAACCAAGCCTTGTTAGACAGTGGCACAAATACAAAATTGCTGATGGAATTAAGGCATGCAACAACACAGCTATAGCACAGCTATCCTTAGGTGAAGGAAGGTATTTCCCACCCGAAACTCCAAGTACCACACATTTCTTGATCCAAATGAAAAACTGTTCAGCACATGGCAAAGAAATGAAGAGATTTTGCAAGATCAACTTCACTGTTAAAGATGAGGTGGGATGACAGCACTCAGCTCCAGCTGCTGAATGCTACATGCATTATATAATGCATAGCCCTAGGCTACTGACAAGATGGCAACAACCAACGTCCTCAGCTAGTCCTCATTTTGGGGGAGGAGGTGAAAGAGGGAGAAGGACCTTAATTGAAATAGCTAAAAATTTGTAGTGTCTTCCAAAGGTAGTAAGGACATAAGGACACAACTGTCCCTTTCAACACCCCTGCCCCAAGAGATTGACTGAGAGCAATCTCTGTAGTTTATTTCCCTGTATTTCCTCCTCAATACCTGTGATATTTTTAAATTAATAATAAACTTGCAATTTTTATTAAACACTATTCATTATTTTTATCAAGAATGCAAAAGTACACAGAGTAGACAGAGACACATACAGTCTGAGGTACATTTTCAAGATCAGAAGAGCTGAAAATACTTGTCTGTGATGATAGCATTTCCTGACTTGGTAAACGATGCACGTCAGATGAGGCCTGAGGAAGTAAGAGGATGGATAAAAGAGAACTCTGTGGAAAGATAGAAAGAAAAGAGAAACAAATAGACAAAGAAGGAATGAGAACCAATCCTCCAGCAAAACGTTACAAAGAAAAAATTCCAGGAAAAAAAAAGGCCAGCATTGAAAATTGCTAACTGCAAGTTTTTATTCTAATTTAGTCAGAGAACAGAGCATCTGATAAAGAGATGAAATGTGCGCATCAGGCACAGAGACATTAGCATACACAAATGGGCCATGACCTCTCCAACTGTTGTTAGTGCTTTTTTGTGTGTGTGTTTGCAGACACCATGAGGGACAAATTCATCCTCAGTGTAATTTAGATTAAAAAGTCAGTGGAATTATATCAGAAATTAATATTACCCTAAATATCTTTATATTGATGGGATTACATGGTATGAGAAGATTACAGCTCAGAGTGGCTTTCCCTCCCACCTCAGATGAGAACTGCAGACCTCAGTACCAGCTGGGGGTTATTTGTTAGTGTTTTTTGGTTAGTTTTTTTTTGGGGGGAGTGGGGGTGTGTGTTTGTTTTTTGTTGTTTGTTTGGTTTTTTGTTTGTTGTTTTGTTTGTTTTTTAAACTGAGAGCTTAACTGGATGGCATAGCTAAGCAGTATGCTGCAGCTCTGAATACTTTTGTTTAGCCTTTTTAAGCAAGGGGTAAAGGCTTGAAAACCTTGGATGTATTGTCATTCATGCCACACCCCTCCCCTTGGAACTGTTTCAAAACTGTATCACAAGAGAGGCAGAAAGAACCAAGTTAGTGTGGAATCCTAGGCTCCATAGCGTCTCCATTTTATGACTTTCAAAACATCAGATAGATAGTAGATAGCAAACTCAAAGGAAGATCCAATTACAAAACATACTAGTTAGGAAGGGCATGTGGACAATAAGACAAAGATGTGAGACAAAATTTATTCTTATTCAGGTAAACCGTGAAGTCAAGGTGACTTCAAGAGGCACTACCAATTATAAGCACACTTCTGAGATCTACCTAGAAAATCCCAATACAAATTTCTTCTGTTTTTTTGACCTCATTGCAGTGCTTAGCTCTGATTTGTAGACAATCCATATATAATTGTTGCATGTAAGGCAACGTCTAGCTGGAAAACACATTTGCCTTCACCAGCCATTTTACTGAAATACATCCAATTGATCATGTAAACCAATTAGCAAGAAAGCTGAATGTGTCAATAACTCTTAATTTAAGGAGAGAAATTAATTTGTAATTTATGGAATAACTAGATGCATCTGAAAGACTAATTATCTGGTTACTGTGTCTTTGTCAAGGATAACATTCACCACTTACATGGCACTTTTCATCCTCAAGTTGTTTTTAAACATTCACTATAATTAAACCACCTTATACTTCTGTGAATGAAAAGTTGTTGTCCATATTTCACAGCCAGCAAAGCTGAGGCTACAAATAAGTGACAAAGAGTGACACAGTGTCAGAGATGTGTTGGCAGCTGCTTGCTTCAGCTCGGGAAGTACAATGGTTCCAAATAATTAATAGTGAATTCTATTTCCTCTATTGTCCCATCTTCTTAAGCTCTGTCAGCACAAAAACCTAAATGAAAATAGACCATGTAGGATTCCCATTTCTGTAAGCAATTAAGGCTAGTATTTGACCATTCCCGTTATTCCCATTTGACATGAGATTTATCTCCAGGGACTACAGGTAAGGAAAAGCCACACCTCAACAGCTATAAGTTCTCTCGATCTTGGGGTCAACAGAGCTTGTCTACAGATGTAGAATGACCTCAGAAACACTACTGTGTTTCCACAACCAAAGAACAAAAGAGTTGCTTTGATATATAAAAGGCAAAAGAGATTTTTGTAATTTGCTCAGAAGACTTGAGAAATTCTAAATTAATTACCATGCTAACTTACCTATACTTGAGTTTAGGCCTCCCAATTTATCCTAGCTCCAGTGATAACGTCACCAATGCATTACAGGCATGTTAGTAGCATATGTGTTTCAACCCACAGCCTATGCCAAACCAACTAATTCTTTAACAATATAGCCATTCATTTGAGATGGGTATTTTTGCATGGAGGCAGGCAGGGATCAGAATAGGAACAACACTGCAGTTATAATATTGGCTGGAAGATAAAATGCAACACACTTGTATGTGATACAAATAGTTTTTCTGGTACTGCAGGAAGAGCTGCATAGTTATTTGTATTACAGTGGCAGGTAAAGGTTACAACCAGAGTTGGGCCCAATTGTTTTGTGCTCCATACAAACATATAAAGAAACCTCCATGTACCTTGCAATCTGCATTTTTGAAAGTACTTTAATTGGAAGGAAAATTAAAAAATAAAACAAACAAAACAAAAGAAACCCTTGGGCAATTTACTGCCCAAATAAATGTTTTCATCTCTGTACCCCTGTTTGGTATCTTGTGTCAAATCAGAGTGAGATGCATTTGTGAAGCAGCCCTTGAGCTCAAGGGATAGGTGCCATACATTACTGGGGAAGAGAGCGATGCTGCTGCCTGCTTGTGTTGTTCACTTCCATGGAAAACAAGAGCTAATAAAGTTCATGTAATTTATACACAAGTACATAGAAAATACTGCAGAAAAGACAAGACTCAGGAACAATTTTACAGATAAAATAAAGACTGGGGCATAAGTTTCTTCTCATTCAAATAGTGGTAATATTAACTAGCTAGCATGCTCCTAGAAATAAAGGGACACAGGAACAAGTCAGAAAAAAACAAATAAACAACAAAAAAAAAAAGGAAATACTCAGAAGCCCCAACATGCTTTTACTTCAAATGCCAGTCCTGGCATTTTTTTTGTCCTTTCAACTTTTGAAACACTACACACAAGTTATTTCTTATAAAGATGCTGCAGTTACCAGGATATTTCTTGACTTGAATCAAGTAATAAATAATTTCCAAAATAATTTCCAGACCAGGGTTTAGGAGGTCATACTGTTGGGAACAACTTTACAGTACGAAAGCTTGGATATGTATTTATACTGAGCTCATTGCTGTGGTAAGTCAACTCATAGTGACAAGTATCTGATCCTAAAGAGCACACATGTATCTATAATTTTATCTTTTCTGCATTTAACATCTGATAAAATACTGTAATTCCACAGTCCTGCAAAGCAAATCATCTGTACATCCACAGAATAAGTTTCTCTACAGCACTAGTATGTTCCATCCCTGCCAGAGGATTTATTGATCTGTGGACCTGTCCATATGTTGAGATGGATGCAGCTGCACATTTGTCCTGCTTTCCTGAACTGGGCAACGGTTGGGCATAAAGCAATGTCAATCCACAACCTTTCAGACATGTTAATATACAATTGTCTTTGCAGAAAAAGAGCTGTCCCCCTGCAAGGACCTTAATTAACATAGCTTCATAGGCTAAGCTAATGTGACACCATCTGAGCATGTCTATACAGACGTGCTCTGCCAACAGTCACCTACTGACTAGTTTTGGGTCCTGAAGAGGCGACAGCTTTTCAGATACAGACGGTTATCTGAAACGAAATAGATGGTGATCTTCAACTCTTTTTCTGTAATCATGCAATGTTCACGATCTTGGTATATGACAAACAGTTCTAGGCTGAATTTCAGATCCATCATGAGATGCACACTCCCATGTAAAATTTTCCTGCAGTGATGTTACTGCAGCTACCCACTGATAGTTTGCTTTGATCTTACCTCTTAACTGAAGGCTAGTGGACAAGTCAGTGTGGCAGACTGAATCAAGTATTAATTTAAGACATTCATCCTACATTTCCCTCCTTCCTTCTCTCTCTTTTAAAGAATGTAGATTATGTAAGTCAGTGTTCTGTAAAGCACTTTAAGAACCAGTGATTGTAACAAGCAATTTAAGTGCCAGCTCAACCCAATATTTAAAGGAGGAAAGATAATTACTAATAGCACTAAAAATTAAAAAGAAATGTACAAAAGGGACAGTGTGAATAAACAGCTCAAGAAATAAGCAAAAGAACTAAATATACTTGAGAGACCTTGGTCAAATTATTTTCATTTAGAAAAAGATTATTTTGTTCAATGATTTTCCTGTATATTATTCATAGATAGCGAAGAGAAATATTTATGACAAAAGGAACAAGACAGAACAAAAGCCTAGATGAAATAAGAGCTATTAATGAGGAAGAGATAAACTGAAGAAATAAAAGGATTCCATTTAATTGTCAGAAACTAACTGGGTCTTTGATGCTCAGCAGACACGAACAGAAGTCATCAGTTTAAGAAGCTATTCTCACTTAGGCCTGCTGAGCAGCTGCCTCCAGCAGTTACAGGAACGTGGTGGTGTTTACACCACTGTCAATGATTTGTCATATGACTATGGAGGAAAACTGGTTCTAAATTTTCAAAATTACATTTGCTTTAGACATTCAGGATTTTCACCAACTGATTTAAGGTCTGTTTTTAAAGACCCTAAATGCCTATAAGGTATTCTAGTAAATGGGTTTAATTCCTACCCTGAAGGAAGGAGGTGTTTGTCTGCCACACCTCGGAATATATTTTGTATTTTGATGCCAGTGTTTCAACAGAAGGACATCAAAATGTTTCTTATCTGCTGTGTACCCAATGCACTAACATTTATGAAGGGGAAATAATTAGAGAATTTATTCATTTGCTTTTTCATATAACAAAAAAACCCCAACACTCATCTTGAAAGGAAGGTGTATCCTGTTTCACTCGGCAAACAACCACATTGCATATAATTTAAAGGTAAATGTTCATGTATTTTACACTAACTACATAATACTATACACAGCAATGCATGTGTTCAACACCAAAAATAATTTTGAGGAAAGGGTTAGGAATGGCACAGAAAATCCTGTGAAACTTCTCAACAGTACTTTCACTTCAACAGTACTTACTTCACTTGTCCCTTCCAAATAAAAATATTTAAAAATGGTTATGATCAAACACAAACAACTTCCAGCAGCTTAACAGATTGTAAACAGTCAGCTGAACCACTGCATGAGACATTGGATCTCAGTCCTTCTCTGTCATGAAATGAATAATAATAGCTTACACAGCAGTAAAATACACCCCCTTGTGAGGGCTTGTAGAAGGACTTTCTCATGTAGAAGAGAAACAATGTTTAAAGCAACCGTGTCTACCTCACCCTTGGAGTGGATTCACACAGGCTGCTACAGTAGCTTGGGTTACACTGAGCAATGTGTTAAAGCAGTGTTACTTAATTATATATCCATATAATTTACAAGTTAGTTTACAGTCCCAGATGAATTAGATAAAAGAAAGAAATGGCAATCAAAAGGGGCAAGTAAAATTCTCAATCTTCTTTTCTACTTGCTTATCAAGGTGGGGTTTTTCCCCACCTTAGTTCAGGCATAAGACAAAAGAAAACTTCCTCAATACTCAGTCTTACATCAGCTAAGAAAGAAAAACAAAGTGACAGTTATGTCCTTCTGAAAACGTTTTCTTTCCACTTCCATATGAGTAATTTCCCTCCCCAACATGTATGCAACTATAAGTAATTGACTGATTGACTATTTTCTTACAAAAATCAAACATAATCCAACTTGTAAGTAACAGTTCTGGCTACTCTGTCCAAATAGGACACTTTTTGTCCCTATCTTTCCCCTGCATTATTTAATTGAACACAAATTTGACCATAGATGTACTCCACTTCAGATTTCAAAAGGACAGTGAACCTCCTAGATATTTCTTTACCTGGAGCAGCATAGACTTCTTCAGCAACAATGAAAAGAATTATTTAACATCTAATTGACATTCTGCAAACAACTAATATTAACCCAAAATACTCAGTGAAGAATCCTAAACAACAGATATGATGTCAGATATTTTAAAACAAAAGTAATATAATAATGTGCAGAATCCTCTGTTAAATAATAAGATTTAGTACTTATAATTGGAAGTCTAATGTTTCAGCTGAATACCAACTATTATTTGATCATTACTTTTTCCAGGTACCCTGACATTCAATACAATTTCTTCTCCCAAAACACAGGTGACTATCACTAAATGGTAAATATGGTTTTCGGAGGTACTGTCCAAATACTTCCAGCTCCCATTTTCTGGTGCAAAGAAACACAGTTGCTGTGCTCATCCCATAAGAAAATCAAGCTGGATGTGATCTGATAGACACAAGCAAATCTACAAACTGTTAAACTATTGATGAGCTAATAGGAATTTGAAAGATTTGGTTTACTTGGAAATTTCCACAAAATATTTGTATACTATGTTTTCTTGCTGTTCTCTTTATATAAGATTTAAAAATACTCATCTTTCACAGTTCTAACATTTTAAATTCATATTAAACATACTCCTGCCACACAGAATCATAGAATGGTTTGGGATGGAAGGAACCTTAAAGATCATCTAGTTCCAACCCCCCTTGCCATGGGCAGGGACACCTTCCACTAGACCAGGTTGCTCAAAGCCCCATCCAACCCGGCCTTGAACACTGCCAGGGAGGGGGCACCCACAGCTTCTCCGGGCAACCTGTTCCAGTGCATCGCCACCCTCATAGTGAAGAATTTCTTCCTTATGTCTAATCTAAATCTACCCTCTTTCAGTTTAAAGCCACTATCCCTTGTCCAATCACTACATGCCCTTGTAAAAAGTCCCTCTCCAGCTTTCTTGTAGGTTCCCTTCAGGTACTGGAAGCCTGCTATAAGGTCTCCCTGACATATTTGACTAATACTTATTGCCTTGTTTATTTGCCTCAAACATTCCAAGGAGCTTTGCCACAAACAGCATTCTTAAATAACTAAAGGAGACTGAACAGAAATTAATTGATCAAGATGATGTATTCATAGATAAAATAATTGTATTTGTACCTTAATTTAAAAACAAAAACCCAAGAAAAGACAGTAGTTGCATGGGTAAGAACAGAAGAGTCAGGCAATGCCAAAAGAAGTTTGCACACGCATCTTTTGTCCCTTAATATGTATTTGTTTAGATAGCATTTAAGTACCTGCTTGCATCAGTACCATATCACTCATTTTTATACCTTTAGCCATACAAGTTTCTCCATTTACAAGGAGATACTCTGAGAAACTGACTTATATACAAAATATTCATAAGATATATTGCATTACTTGAAATACAATTTGTGATCATTTAATCACACTGCAATTTTATTTTGCCAACTGGAATGATTGAGACTTAGAGCTACAGAGTGTTTGGCTTTTGATAAATTAACCATTCTTTCATTTCCATTTATTCCCTTCATATTTTTCGGACAGAAATCTAGAAATCTCTCCCATGGGTGTCCCAAAGTACTGAGAGAGAACTAGAGCTTGGAATGTAAATTCTTACACAATCTTAGTAACAAATAGCCCCTTTCGTCTTAAAGAATACCTAAATGTCCAGACATAATACACAGAATTCATTAAATCAGACATTCTTGACTGGAACTCAGGAGCTATGGAAGGAGGACATAGATCCTAAGAAGCTGGTTGATATTGCTCGAGGTGTAAGCAACATCAAATCTTGCAGAACCTGCCATTTTTACAAATGAATCTCTGGGTGATTCAGAAGTATCCTAGTGAGTCTAAAAACCATCATTATTGTGGCTTGATGCAGTACCTGTCACAAGATAAAAGAGAACATGATGGAAGGGAATTAAGGCCAAAAAGAAGTTTCTAAACCTTTGTCTCAGATGGGAAAGTTGCTAAAACCCAACCCTGTTCCAAAGGGACATTAACACATTTCAACTGCAACTTAATGCCTAAGGCTACTGCATTCAATTTAACTGCAGAAAAAAAAAAAAAAGAAGAAAAACCCAACACACAAACCACACCACACCACCACAGAAAAGAAAATATCCTAGTCATCAAAACTAATATCCTAACTCTTAGGAAAAGTACCAGGAGAGCGTCAGTTTCTTGTTTTACATTTCAAGTCAAAGACAGTACCTCCAGGAACTCTCCAAGGGCTATTCCCCAATCCCTATTCTAGAACATCTTCCTTGAAGGAATGATTTTCTTCATTTTTGGACAATTACTTTAAAAACAGAGAGACAAAAGTGAACTTAGTCCTAGAGCAGATCTTCAAAGAGAGCCATTCAAAGGATGAAACCTCAAGCTAAGGCTACATAACATACCGGTATTAGCAAAGACTGGCCCTTACAACAAATCCTGGAATTGTTTGTTCTGCTATGCAAAGTAAAAGAAATAACTCAGTTAGCAATTAGAACTGGCACAACTGCAGGGCTCTCCACACTGACAGCTGTGGCAACAATAAGCATCAAAGGCATTTCTACTGGTGCCAGGGCAGCTTGACGAGATTATGCCACAGCAGCAAGGGTATCTGCGAAGGATAGTCACAGTTAAAAACTGCACTATGAAAATTACAAGTTGCATGGCAAGGCCTCACTTTGGAAAGCCTTATTCAATCACAACAGAGTATCTGTAAAGGGAATTGTTCTGTAATAGTTTCTGTGAACCAACTCTTCTGCTACATGAGCCATTACTCAGTGCAGGATGCTGATTTAGCACTGATTCAGGGAAAGACTACTGACTAATTAGTAAGTCACTTGAGTATTCTGTAGGGATCTCCTACTCAAATCCAGGTAAGGCCCAGTCCTGCTTGCCATGTCAGGACCATATTTCAATGAGTAACTGACACATACTGTGTCGTAAACTTCACTGCAAAACATATAAATAAGGAATGAAAAAACTTATACTCAAAGTTTTCTCTTCAATGTACAATTGAAGGGGTAAAGATTTAGAGAATACAGAACAGGTATCTACTAACTAATTACTGGTAGAATGTCAAAGGAAGTGGTATCATCACCAATCATTAAGGAGGAAAGGAGCTGGAAACTAACAACCACAGGGGAGATCTTTAGAAGATTGACAGTGTAAAGTCTTAAATTAACATGGGAGACAAAACTAAACCTCCTCTCTGCTAAATTAAGCTTTCACCCTTCCGTTAAGTAATGGAAGCCATTACTGTGTTTTAGAGCAGTAAGTGCTTACTTATCTTACCTAAAGATAAAAGAATTTGAAGAACTACAGCAGAATTTCACAACTGAATGTGCACATAAGACAGAACTAAATGTCTGGCAAGACACAGTTGCTTTTCCATCCCCTATCAAACCTAGGGAGCTTGATTATAAATATTTAGACACTTTGAGAGCATGCATGACTTTCCTATAAATTCATCATCTTGAAACTGAAATATAAGGTTTTACTTGCAAAAATCCACAATTGTGAATGAACATGTGATCAAGGTGCAAAAGCAGCAGTCAGATATGGTAGAAAGGAGCATATACAAATACTCATGACAACTCAGAAAAATTAAAATGTGTACATTACAGTTAAGTCACAAAATTAGAAATAACTGATCATATCCAAATATAGAAAGACTTGCTTTCCCACAGGAAAGACTACTTGAAGCAAATGGCTCCCTTTACATCAAATTTTTTATACAACCTTGTATTTATGCTAAACCACTGTGAGACTCTGGCTAAAAGATAATCTAAAACTTGACTAATAATATATCTTATTCTGTTCACTACAAATCATAGACATGGAGACCTTTAAACAGGCAGAAAGAAAAAAAATCTAACATCTCAAGGAAACCAGTTTTCAGTTTCCCTAGATCTTAAAGTGAGTAACACAGTCCCCAAGTGTGCTGCTCTTGGCACTAACAGAGTCATCCGAAGAGAAGATACTAGCTATAGTTCTGCTTTTTGCAAAACATGGGAAATGCAAAACACATTCTTTTAGAACAGGAAAATTAAACTTTCCGAAAACCATCAAGGAAAATTAATCAAAAATTGTTGAGGAAGAACATTTCTATAAGTAATATTCAAGTCTGTTTAAAGAATGTATATAAGTAATTTGATTCCTGAATAGTGTCAGAAATTGCATTATGTTCCACGTAAGCCCTGAAAACATAAATATTGTTTGAGCTAAAAAATTATTCAGACAGCCTAAGGCCTTTATGCTTTCAAAAAGACTTAGCCTTAGCACTCAAAATTAAGTCAAAATAAAGCTAGATACCTCAACGGATTGGTCACTTACTGCCCAAACAAACACTTGTTAACATTTGTAGAACCATCCTTACCTCTTGAGAATATGGCAGTACAGGTGACAAGCACAATTTCAATGTTTAAACTGTGAAACTAGAGTACCCGTATAGTCAAAAGGACAGAGGGTCTTCTGAAATTGCTTCAGAGCTAGCTTAGCATCCCTTTCTGAACCTGTCCTGAGAATGATCCCTTTCTTTACTAACAGAGCTACTAAACTGGCCATTTAATCTAGGCACTTAAATTAGGTCATGTAAATACCTTCCTCTATTCTTAAACCACTATTGAAAATTAACTTTCTTAGTCATTTAGGCCCACCTTAACCAATTAGCATCTCCCAGACTGAATCCACCCGGTCTATCAGAGCAGAGGAATGGAAGAAGTACTTCCCTGCCTGCCCTGCTTGATGAAGAGGTGGTCAGATGGGCTGCCAGCCCATCATGAGGTTGTAGCTCCAGCAAGAAGGAACTGGAGTATTTCATACCTGACTCAGACACAAGGCAGCTCGTGTGCTGAAGAGTGGTGTCCTAGCCCAACAGCCTTTTGTAGGTACACTGACACATCTCTGGCCCACAGCACTATGAAGACTGAATTGTCCTGGCAATACTTTTGAAAAGGATACCCTGCAAATTCTGGTCTTTGATGTCTTGGTCACATTTTAGACTAATTTTGATTTACTGAGTCTCCAAGACTCAATAAAATTGATTGATCTAGCTAGGCACTACAAAATTGCATCATATAAGTGAATGAATTCATTCCACACCCACAAATTTTAATATGGATAATAAGCAACTGTGGAAGAGGACTAGCATATATGTGTGAGAAAAGGACTGCTATAATGTCTTTTGCATGTAGTATGCATGCAAAACTACATATATGGTTTTAGATGCCAAAATATGAAACAATAATAGTATTAGCAATTTTGCATCTTCAAAGTTGTTTTATTTTATCTGAATAGAAAAATATGTGGAGATACAATGTGGATACCACCAGTACCTACAGATGCACAAATTTCAGAATATAACAGAAATTGGTCAGATTACAAGATAAGACAGGAAATAGTTTCAGACTCACATTTCTGTAAAATTATAAATTAAGTGTGACACATGTCAGCAGTGAGCTAATGCCAGTGCTTTGCCCCAAGGGCTCACTTATAGCTGCAATTTTTTTTTTTAAGCAACCCCAACTATGGTAATTGATTTAAATCAATTCTCCATATGGACATTAGGTAAAGCCCCAGTCGTTGACTTCATCTTTTGTTCACAAGAAATTTAGCATATAATTAACTTTTCAGATTGCAGGGTAGACTTCTAGGGCATGTGTGCATGCAGTGAGATTTTACAAATCCTTTAATGATCATTCATAAACCTAACAAAATGAGCTCTACATTCATATGGCTACAAAAATCAGTTACCAAACATTACAGTAATGACTGATTATTTTCTCCTCCCATACCAATTTTCTATAATAAATCAATAATGACGTTTCAAAACAGCTTAAATGTAATTAACAATTATTTTAAGAGCATTACTTTCCTAAGAAAGTTATAGAAGCAGTAAGTCTGCAGCATACAATCAAGACCCAATCTTTACTTTCTGTTTGTTTGCTTATATACCTCTGCATTGCTTACATGCCTTGGCTTCCATTGGTTACACTTTTTCTTTTTAAATAGGAAAGCCTTGAATATTTCACAATAGCAGATCATGCCTTGCAAACACTAAATAATGTTAAAATGCATTTATTAACACAGCATAAAACTGTGGTCCCTGAACCCTGACTTGTGGAGGTTTTTGCGAGGCCCTCAGACATCCCCAGGGTCACAGGAAATGGTTGTCACTATAGCAGTCAAAGGAAGCTATTACCACTATGATTCAGAGTGACACAGGGACAAAAGTATGATGTTTCCTGTAGTACACTATTTCTCTATGTTTTTGCTGAGGAGCCAGCAAAAACTAGAGCTATTGGGTGTATATAAACCACAATCCCTTTAATGTATGGAGTCACAAAGTCTCAGCAAGGTTTTTAGGACTTCAAATTGTAAACCTCTAATCTAAAATTCTTATGTCCCAGTCTAGATACTAGGAAAAATATCTGCTATCCTACTAAGCCACTATAAACACTCCCTCCCTATAAATCCACACACTTGTTTAGAGCTTTCATATGTCTACACCAAGACATATCAGTTGCAGCATGAACAGGCATAGTGAACTTAACATATCCAGCTAGCTTGGATACCAATAACACCACAAATTCCAGCTACCAGGCAATTACCAGGGTGCAGCCCATTCTGGAGACTGCTATCACAGTTCCACTGTTATTGGTAGCTAAATTAGCTTAAAGGAAGCCAAGTATTTGTAGATATACTGCAATCAAGCACTTTGGCTTCGCTGCAACCCTGATTATACTCTATGTGCATTGTTCCATTACAACTGTGCATTTTGTGTTGAATCTTTCATGGTAGTGCACTTTTATAGAACTTGATGCCCAGAGAATGATGTTACCACTATACATCATCTTAAACTTTATACACCCTAACCAATGCACTTATTAATTGAAACACACATACATGCTGTGACCATTCACAGACTTCAAGATTTTCTATTCATAGTTAGGTCAGTGCAATAATACGTTTTGGTCATGACAGAACAAATCAGTATCACTAATACTGAGCAGCACAGGCCTTTAAACACTGAAGTCTGCCAGACCTGATCCTTATCGCATCCCAGCTTACACACACAGACACAATTCTTTCACCCATGTATACCCATGCACACAGATACAATTGTATCTACTGCTTATAGGCATGATGCAACAACATCACATCCATTCACTCAACCCAAACTTACAACTTCTTCAGCTACCCAGCCTGTCAATATGCTGTTAACACATCTTCAGAGTTTTGCATTTTTCCTGCCTTCAAATTCATAATTTTATTCCCTCCAATTGTATCAGTTCCTCTCTCGAATTCATAGTTTCTTCTTTCTGCTTCTGTCCTTTCTGCCACTTGCTGAGCGCCCGGAGACTCATTTTAATCTACAGAAAGTGTGTTAGTGCAATTTGTTTCATTAACTTCATTTATTTTATTTTGGCAGTTTCTGAAGTTTCCAGGATAGAAACAAGGCCCCAACTATGCCAATCACTATGCAAAACAGTCACAGAAAGACAAACCCTATCATGAAGAGATTACAGGCTAGATTTAAACTAAACAGAAGTTAAATGATGATCAAAGGAATTTGGGATGGGAAAAAAAAAACATAGTGAGTGCTTTTTTGTTAAACTTAGAAGTTTCATCCTGCATCTACATGCCTACTGTTAGTATACTTTCATTTAAGGGTTACCTATGGTATCATATTTCTGTTGGCCATTAGAGTGGTATATAAATGTCCTTTTTTACCTCTTTTTAAAAGCACTTATAGCACCTTTCAACATGCAAATGATACTGCAAAAGAGCTGTTCACATTCTATTTTAAGACCCTCTAGTAGTTTAAACTGCTTGGGTCAAGGACATAATTTCCTCTGTTATTGCAATGAAACAATTCAGTGTTAACAAGTCATACACCCAGATTTGTTTCCTATGCTCAGCATAAGGATTGCTGGAGACTCCAGTAGATGTAAAAGATGATAGTTAGCATTTTAATGGTAACTGTCTGCCATAAGCAACACCTGCTGAAAAGCAAGGTGTATTTCAGTAAGCATTAACCTCGCTGAAGTTTTGCAAGAGGAAATCTTCCATTTTACGCCCATCCTCTACATAAGTCTGAGCTTAACATAACAAAAAGCCTGCTGGGCTGAGCTATTGGATCTTAATGTCCCATCAGCTCAAGGGCTGAGTAGTCTCTTTGTATTAGTTGGTAATTTCTTGTAGGCTCAGAATTTACTGCCATCCTTCTATGTCACGGCACAGCAGCACCAGAGAAATGAACTGTGGCTAACTAAACTTACCGGCTAGCACAATTAAAATCACCAACTGTATAAAGTATCTACACAAGCCATGCTGTTTTATAGTAAGGACCATGACGGTTCTGGCCTCCCCTGGCAACTTTGTGTTTGCAAACTTCTGAGTGCAAGTGTTAGCAAGCTTTTGAAATATAGTACTATGTCTCCTGAGTAAAAAATAAAAAATAATTTAAAAAAGAATAGAATAGAATAGAATAGATGACAATACATATCCCTGTACCCTGCCAGCCGTTCTAGCTAATGTGATGCCTTTTTCTCACAATATTAGTGTTGGGATGAACAAATAGATTACTATTAGTGTAAAACAGTAATGAGGAAAACAGCATTCGAACCGATGATCATACCTCTAACGTGCAGAACAGTCCTGTGCATGCAGAGTATGGTTTGGTCTACTGTTGAAATACAATTGGAGTACCTCCAAGCACAGTGAAATTCTTTGCGTAGGAGAGCAATGTAAAAACAGTTCTGGTGTTACATATGAGCTATCTTCACTAATATGTTTCTTTAATCTGTCTTAGGACTCATCTGAATAAGGTAAAAAGTTTCTGGGAAACAAATCTTCATTTTCTACATGAAAAATGTTGTCAAAATCGCACAGAGCAAAAATAATGAGAGGAAAGAACAGCAGAGTCCTTCTTCCACTCCTACGACCATTTCTTTTATACCAGGCTTCTTCAAGATGAGAACTCTTTACGAACCATTTGTAACTTCTGTGAACCTTCCAGAGCCACTATTGCATTCTCCCTAGCAGAACATACAGAACAACCTGAAATCTCAGATCTGAATTAAAACTGAAATCCTTGCACAAGGATTTGAAATGAAGGTAACTCAGTAGCAACACAAATCTTCTCATTATTCTTCAGAATTCTGGCAAAGAACACATTCAGCCTTAGAGGCACCTAGACAGCTGCCATCTTTAAAAGCATTATGGCCTCAGGATATGGAATGCAGATCTTTTACAAATATGGTCTAACAAAATTGTTTCAAAACGATTTCGGAAATAATATTAACGGTAGGTAGTTTTGGAAAAGCTTACCTAATCTGATTTCTTTTAAGCCACAGATCATGAGCTGAATCCACCTGCTGTTTCTCTGTGGTGCAGACTGACAAAGCTGCAAGCATGGCTGGAACAAAATTAATTTGTAATTCAGTATCTACTACTCCTTCTCCCAATGAACACATTCTATTCTACCCACCCACACTACCAAACCATTGATTTAACAGATATGGTGGCAAAACATACAAAAATTTATTAAGCAGTTTTATCTTTAGCAAATTCTTGTAACTATATTTCTAATGTATGTCTCCAGAAATGTGCCTAGCTGTTTTTCCTGATGTTCCTACATGTTCCTTACACACTTTACACCACCAATAATGAAAACATTATGTTCACCATGCAAAGTAAACCACTATCAGATACAAAAGGAAGAGTCTTTATGTCTGTTACATAAGTCAAACCACTATGATCAAGACAACAGACTAGGTTTATTACTTACTAAAATCCTATACCTAGCAGCTTGCAAGATCATGTTTTACTTGCACAGTTATATGTAGCTTTTTTGCTGTTACAGAAGACTATTTATTCCATATCCTCATTTATTATTACTAAAAAAAATTTCTTTGCATTACTGTAGTCCTTTAACTACATATAACTCACTTTTCCTACAACGAAGAGAAAAAAGGTGAGTGTAGTACCAGGCCTTAAATCTGACCAAGGATTTTTTTTCTCACACCTCTTGCAAAAATTTTTAGTTGTTCATGCCCCTTATTTATAAGTTTTTTACCTGACAACCCAGGGTGTAGCACTATTTCTGTTGTAAGCATATGGTTAGTAGCAACTTTGAAGTCTGCCAATTAAAGTCATTAATGTGAAAGAACAGGAATACTTTATTTTTAAAGAAAATCTTATGGATTTGACTTGTTACTTTTCAGAAAATTTCATTTGTTGCTGAACAATATATCTCTCATAATAGCACTAGGAAGAATAAAATTCATGCTTTAAGATCACTTTTGTCTTTCTGTCTCCAGTTGCTCCTACTTTTCTTTCTCATCCATCCTTCCTTCTAATAACCCCCTCCTTTCTACAAAGGACTCGGCTTCCCAAAATGTAAAATCATGCATATAACAGACTAAAACCTTTTCTTTTTCATTAATTTTTGTTTAGGAAATACAAGATTTCCTACCTGGGGGGACAAAATGCCCACACGGTAGCAACTATTGATCCCACAGGAAGAAAAATCACTGATTCAAAACATCTTAAGGGAAAACGTTAACTCTTTTTCTCCCCTTTTCAACACTGCGCCTTTCACCTTTACCCCATGTATCTAATCCACGCTACTTAATCTTTTAAAGTGCTGATTTACTCCACGAAAGACACCAGGCCCTCTGCCTTCCTCACATTTTCCCTCTCCCCAGCGACCCGCCCCCTCACCATACTGCTCTTCACTCACCCCCCTCCCCTCAGTAAGGGTCCCGCTCGCCCCCACAGCACGGGGGCAGGTAGCGCCACAGACCAGTAGCAGCCCCCGCCTGCACCCGCGCGGCGGCGGGCGCGGCGCTGTACAAGCTGGGAGGCAGAGACGGCCTCCCCCCTGCGGGGGTGCCGCTCCAGGCCGAACTAACCCCGCTGAGGGCCGCCCGCCTGCCCTCGCCATCTTCCCTCGCGCCCTCTCCCGGCCGGCCGCCCCCAGCACGCATGCCGGCCACCGCGCGGCTCCTGCCTCGCGCCCCGCTGACAGACTTATGGCGCCGCCAATTATCAGCCTCCCGCGGGAGCAGCTCCTCCTTCCACCAATGAGATGGCGAAGCCAAGCTAGAGGCCCAACCCCTCTAATCTGTAACGGCCTGTAAAGCACTAAGCCGCACCCCTTCTTCCTCTTCCCGACTCTTAATTGAATGAAGTCCTCGCTGGCCAACGAGAAGTTCCCGCTGGACTTGACGGACTACTTCACTCTCCACTAGAAGTAAAAAATTGCACGGCGCGCACCAATAGGCTGCCGGATGCGAGTGTAGGGGGCGGGCTCTCCCTCCCAGGCGGGCGGGGAAGGCCGTGGTTATCGATCCCGCTGCTGGAGGGAGGCGGCGGTGAAGCAGCAGAGAAAATGGCGGCCATGGCTGCGGAGGCGGCAGCGACTGCAGCGGTGCCGGGCGATGGGGGGGCTGGCGAAGCTGAGCCCGAGATGGAGCCTATCCCGGGCAGCGAGGCCGGCGCGGACCCTCTCCCTGCCGTCACCGAGGCCGTGGAGTCGGTGGTGCCTGATGGGGAGGAGGCCGACGGGGGGAAGGTTGCTCCCGGCGAGGCCGAGGAGCCGCCGCCTGTGCAGCTCGCCCGGAGCCCGGCCGGCACTCGGGATCCGGAAGCTGAGAGGACGGAGAAGCTGCCGCCCTCCACCCCGGAGGTGGGCTCGCCGCAGGCCGAGCGCCGGGGAGCGCCTAGCCCGGAGTCCGAGGAGGAGCCGCAGCCCTGCCCGCCGCCTGCTGGGCACCCTGAACTTCCCGAGGAGGAGCCGCAGCCCTGCCCGCCGGCTACTGGGGGCTCCGCGGAGCCGGAGCCCGGGGAGGAGCCGTCCCGGCCGGAGGAGGAGGAGCCGGATGCTGCTGATGCCGCCGCTGTCGAGCCCAAGTCCCCGGTGCCCGTGGCTTTGGCCGGAGGGGAGGCGGAGGCTCCGCTGCTGCCTGGCTCCGAGGTGCGGGTCACCCTGGATCACATCATCGAGGACGCCCTGGTGGTCTCGTTCCGGCTGGGAGAGAAGCTTTTTTCTGGGGTCCTCATGGACCTCTCTAAAAGGTGAGATCTTACGGGGGAGACGTCCCGAGCCCCCACCCAGCGACGGGGGCGGCGAGCTCGCCCAGAGCCGCCTGCCCGCGCCGCCCTGCGCCTTTCCTGCCCTCGGGGGCGGGCCGGTCCCCGCCGAGGCCCTCGGGAGCTCGCCCTGCGGCGGGGAGCGGCCTGGGCAGGGCCCGGGGGCGCCACGGCAGCAGCCTCCCCTCCCCTCCCCTCCTTCGCCCTGGGAGGCCGGAGCCGTGGGTCCGCCTGGGGGCGAGGGGCTCCTGCCCCCCGCGTCCTCCCTGGGGAACGGAGGCAGCAGCTCACGGGCATCCTCCTCCTCGACCCTTCTAGCAGTGGGTGGAGGGAGCGCGGCGGGCAGGGCCCCCCCTCCCGCCCGGGGCCGAGCCCCGCGCTCCCCGCCCGCCCCCGGCCTCAACGCCTCGAGGGAGTGGGCCCTGCCCGGGGTGCGGGGGGTGAGCGGCGGCCAGCGGCTGTCCGGCCGCCCGTTTTACAGTGCCTTAACAAAAGTAATGCCGAGTGGGAATGAGAAAATGGGGGAGCCGGGAGGGGGGCGAGCACATGGGCACATCCATTTGGCTCGGTTGGGATTCAAGTCGGGCCTCCAGCATCCCTGTCTGCCAGGGAAAAAGGACCTGAGCTACAGACGGTGGCATTTATTCCAATCTTTGTGTAAATGTACAGACCCAGAGATCTGTTTTTCCTGTTGTTTTGTGTCTTACATTGCCTAGGTAACCTTATTTTTCAGTACATACTATTTTTCAGAATAATGGCTTTCAAGCCAGGCTATTACAGTCCTCAAGTACAGTTATTAGTACTGATTGCTCCTTGTATGCAATGAATGGGGTGAAGTTTAATGGTTCTTAAATACCTGTTTTTTTGCGGGGAGGAACTGCTCTGTATCATAAAATAACTTAAAGCCTTATCAGACTGTGAGGTTTGGGGTTTGCTTTTTTCATTGCCTTCCTGTAGCAAGGGGCTCTTTGGAGGCCAGAAGTCATAAGTGATACTGTATATCTTATAAACAATCTAACTACTATTTACAAGTGAAAATACCTCTTCATCTTAGTGTTTGTTTTCTAGACATATAAGGACTATGCAAGTACATGAGAGAAAAGTGAAATTTGACCAAGGTTATTATTTAAAATAATTGGCATGGAAAAATGCAGCACTTCCCCCC